>JAWWUD010000156.1:0-184181 GCA_033964015.1 Scolanthus callimorphus
TTCTTTTTTTGTTGTTGTTGTTACTTTAGTGTACAGATATATACACATTATTTTTCGTATTTTACTCTTGTTACTGTTACCGAAATTGGATATGAATGAAGGTGATTTTTTCAATTTCGAGCCCGTTGTAATCCTCATCATAGAGAAATGTTTTTAATTATTTACCTGGGATCCATGATCGACAAGCTCTGCTTCCAATGGATCTCAGTCACTTTACCAAATAGAGTTATGTGTCTAGCAAAAAAACTTGTACATCTAATGAGTAAAGTGAAATAAAGATTGATTGATTGAAAGAGAACCGGTGTGACTGTAATAATACAAATTTAATTTCACTTCTCTAGTTACTATGCATTAAAAAAGAGTTTTTTAGAAGCACCCGATAAAAGATATAATAGAGGGTAGGACATTCAGAAGTAACTTGTTGTGCATTGTTTGTTGCAGGTTCAGAAGGTGTAGGTGCAGGCCCGTAGCTAAAAGATTGCTCTATCTTATGAAGGTGTTTAGTTTATCGAAGTTTAATTTTTTCATGTATTTTTAAGACCCCGAACTAAAACTACCTTGTTTACTTAAGAAGCTCCAGACCACTAACGATTTGTTGCACAATTTCATATTTGTCGGATTTTAGTCTCGGACAAATGAACTGCAAAACCGTGTCAGGGATTTTCGATATTTTGCATATTTACGAAAATATGAGGTCGCGAAGTTGAAAGTCGCATTTTTTACAGTTTGTGGCCGCAAAAATTAACATAACATCTTTTTCAAGTAAAAAATAAAAATTCCCTCACACGGTTTTTTAGTTGTGATCATTTTGTAACGACACAGAAAATTTGACGCCGAAATATTAAATTGTGCGGGGACAGGAGCTTCGTGAAGGTGAAAATTTGACCTAAAATTGAAGTACTAGAAAAAGCGTGTAAAAGTTAATTAATTTACAGAAAATGAGTGGCAGGCAATACAAAAATGGGCAATTGAAGCCTAGGGAAACAGTTCGCGCGTCATTTGAGGGTTTAGAAATATACTTTAGGACTGTAATAATAAATATGCATTTATATAGCGCAGTTTAACATGCAGAGTTATGATCAATTGCGCTTTACATGAAACTAAAATAATAATAAGATAATTAACTAAAACGAATAAAAGAGATAAAATGTTAAAAATGTATGAAATGAATTTCGAGAAAAAGCCATATTATGGATTTTTTACATTTTTACTTTTCACGAGACCTAAGGGTTTGAAAACACTGTTTTAGTGACTAAATGGACAAAACAGAAGACTGCAGTCACTTTGGCATACAGCCAGTTTCGTATATTTGCTTTTCTAGTGAATTTTGACTAGCGGTTAATAAATTCATACCACGTTGGTCCGCTTTTTCTAGATTAGCACCCAAGGTGTATATGTATAGTGCCCAATTCACAAAAGGAACATAATGCCATTCTTGTCTGGATGACACAAAACAAACTGCATCAAGCAACCAAATACCAATTTCTAGCACAAGTGCTGGTGGTTCAGGGATGCAACATGTTAGATATGCGCTACAGTATTACGAGAGCATTTCATCGATTGATTTTCAGAAGTAGAACTATAGCAGGGGCTACTGAGTTTTCACTACAGATAGTTTACTGCTCAGAAGAACATCACAGTGCTGTATCAAAATCCTCTTTGCTTCAATTTTTCCTGTGAAAATTATGTTGCCACCTCAAAACCCAATGTTGTCAACAGGTGTAATTTTGTCAAATGCCCAGGTTCCACCATTACAGAACTTGTCGGAATACTCTGTTAGTAATAAGTAGCATAATAAATAGTTCACCAATTTCAAATTGGAGCCTCATCCTTTTCATGGCCATAATCCACCATTGAATCCAAGGGAGAGGAAAATGGAGCTGGTATTTTCAAGGTGGGTATCCTTCAGTCTGGGTATTTTAAAAAACATGAATTATTTGACAAAATCCCAGCTTGGTTAGTTCAAAATCTGGGGTTGTAAATCATCAGTAGTCAAATCAATTGAATTCCAGGATAGGTGATTTAAATCGAGCCTCTCGAGGTATGGTGAAACTTGTCCAGACTCACCAGACATTTTCTAATAAGGTTATCACACAAACTAATCAACATGTTTGTTTGGTCACCATGACATTTTTTTTTCATTATACTAAAACAGTGTGGCCGGTTTTTCAAGCAAAATTTATCTGCACGGTGCAGAACTTTTATTTCCATACACAACTCAATAATTCTTAATAATGGATTCGGTTGGCAAACATCAACAGACTCTATACAAGGGGGCATTTCTATGTAAAGGAGAGCGTTAGAATATTTACCTGTTACGCGTTACAGTCTAGAACTAGTTTTATCAGCGTAGAGCTGTAAGTGCCGTAAAACTCATAAAATAACAAATGCCAAATGGCCGCCAACAAAAGAAAATAAAAACTCCCCTACTTCGATTAAATATGATTTTTGGTATGTTGTTTCTAAGGGTATTTGGGATAGGATTATGAAGGAAAAGCTTCTGTTGCAATCACTTTGAGGTTGACCGCATTTTTTTTCATAAAATGACTGGACTATTTGCAATATGATGCGATTTAATTGAAGAAACGAGATCAAAAAAATCGCACCGGATTTGCATCTCGTTTACACAACATAGTTGGAATTCCAACTCGCGCGAGAAAAATCGCCGCGACAAATGCAACAAAAATCGCAAGTGGAAACCGGCCTTTAGTTTACAGTTGACGTGGTTTCCATTGTTATTCGTAGGGAACTAACTCGGATAATGACTCTCAACAAACTAAAAGTCGGGGAGGGATTTGAATTCTCCAGGGAAAGGTTGGGGTTGATCAATAGAATTGAATTGAATTTCTAGGTAAATATATGGCTCATTATGGACTCATAGGTAAGTATATGGCTCATTATGGATTCATAGGTGTCGGGGAACATTAGAGAGATATTGACAGCAACATTTAGTTTGATTATTCTGGTAGTTAATTTAGTTGTGGTTTTAAGTTGTTTGTTAAGATAAGATAAATAAATTATACTATTATCACATGCAATCAAAGAATGTAAGCAATTTCCGTAGTAGAATGTTAAAAGCATTGTATATTATCTCAGAAGGTCAGAATTGCTAGAATTGTAAGAATTGTCAGAACGTACGGAGAGTCGAGTTGGAATAAAAATACGCAAAATACAAGATTGGTGAAAGTTCTTAGTCGCATTGGAAAAGCGCGCGGAGATTGCTCCGCGACACAGTGGTCCTTCGAATCGGGATGGCGGAACAGCTAACGAAAAACGAAAGATTAGAGCCGGTCACAGAGGGTATGCAACAAAAACCTTAAAGGATATCGAGGAGTTGGTTGGAAGTTACAATATAGAGTTGAAAACTAAAGCCGAAGCTCTGAAGGCAACGCTCGAGGAGCAGTTGGACACACTTAAAAAGCTCGATGACGAGATTCTAGAAATCATCACGGACAAAAGTGGAGAGGAGGAGCTTGGAACAGAGATCGAGGGTGCAGGAAAGATTAAAGAAGAAGTGAGGACGGCCATTGCTCGCGTGAGAGATCTGCTCGAGCCAACGCCCATCCCGCAAACACCAATGAGTCAGCCCTCGACGCCAAGTAGTCAGAGCACGATTAGTCACGAAGTACGTGTGCGATTGCCAAAGTTACAATTGAGTAAATTTGGAGGGAGGATAGAGGAATGGCAAGAGTTTTGGGATAGCTTCCAAAGTAATGTCCACGGAAATACCAACATTCCTCTAGTGGATAAGTTTAGCTATTTAAAGATGGCACTTTTTGGAGCGGCGAAAGCAACGATTGCTGGTCTATCGTTAACGTCAGCAAACTACGAAGCAGCGGTCGAAATCCTACAAAAGCGCTACGGAAAGCCAGAAAATTTGAAGAAAGCTCATATCAACGAGATGTTAAAGATACAAGCGGTACAGAATGATCGTGACGTGACGGGACTAAGGAGGTTGATTGACGTACTAGAAGCGAAACATCGAAGTTTACAAGCGCTAGGAGTGGACGCGGGTGCGTACGAGGGCATTGTGGTGCCGTCTATTTTGGAGAAAATACCAGAGAGTGTTCGTCTCATTATGACGAGAGGGAAACAATCACAGCAGTGGACAATTGAGGAGTTGTTGGCGGAGATGAGGGAGGAAATTGAGTTGCGTGAGCAGTGCACGCTTGTTAAACAAGGAGAAAGGCCGCGACGACAAGATCAACAACAACCATCATCGGCAAGTGCTCTGTTGACAGGAACTAGTAAAAGACTCCTTTGTGCATTCTGCACGGGGCAGCACGCGCATAAGGACTGTAACGTAGTTAAAACTAACAAGGAAAGGAAGGAGCTATTTCGTAAGTATGGGAGATGCTATATTTGCGCCAAAAAAGGCCATATCTCTAGCGATTGTTTTTCTAGTTCAGGTTGCAGTATTTGCTCAGGAAAGCATCACATTTCGATATGCGATAAGAGGGGAGAAAGAGATAGCGAGGGAGGTAACCATAGTAACGGGTCCAGTGCTGATATGCACGTGGGTGGCGCGAGAGGGCGCGTAGCTTTACAAACTGCACAAGCAGTATTAAAGGGGGAGAAAACCGCGCGAATTAGAGTTTTATTTGACGCGGGAAGTCATCGCTCGTTTGTTACAAGTAAGACAGTTAAGTCCGTTGGGCTTAAGGGGAAAAGAAAGGAATGGTTAGAAATTAATGCTTTTGGGCAAAAGGAAAAGGATTCTGGGTTGAGGGAAGTTTTTGATCTAGAAGTGCTACCAATTAATGGGGGAAGGGACAAAAAATCGAGGCTTTTGAAGTTCCTAGAATAACACAAATTAGAAATGAGCATGTCGAGTTGCGGAAAGTAGACTATCCCCATTTGCATACTTTGTGGTTTTCGGACGTCAACAAGTCGGAAGAGGTGCTTGAAGTTGATTTGTTGATTGGGGCCGATTATTTATGGTGTTTTCAAGGTGGCAGAACTATTAGGGGAGAAAAGGATGAGCCGGTTGCTGTAGAAACTAGTCTTGGATGGGTTTTGTCGGGGCCTCTAAAGCCGAAAGAGGGCATGAGCAGTGTTAATTCAGTGGTGAGTTGCGTGAATTTGATTGGATGTGAGAAGGCAAGTGAAGTGAGAGTTGATGCCGAGTTAGAGAGTAATGTGCAGAAGTTGTGGGATTATGAGACGTTGGGAATTCGTGAAGTGAAGAGAATGTCGTGCATGAAGCGTTGAAAGATGGGATTGAGTTCACGGGGGAGAGATATTGCGTGAAATTGCCTTGGAAGGAAGGACATGGGTGTTTAGCAAGTAATTATCACAATGGCGTGACGAGGTTAAGGGGTTGTTGACAAGGCTTAAAAAAGAACCGGAAGTGCATGCAGAGTATAACGCTATTATAAAACAACAGGAAGAGGCGGGAGTGATCGAGAGGGTTTTTGAGCTAGAGAGCGCGAATAAGGTGCATTATTTGGCGCATTTTCCTGTAATTCGTACACATGCAAAAACCACTAAATGCCGGGTCGTCTATCAAGCGAATGCAAAAGACAAGAAAGGGGGTGTTTTCGCTGAATGATTGTTTGCATACTGGGCCAGCTTTGACCCCATTGTTGTATGACATTTTAGTCAGGTTTCGGCATAAGAAAGTGGCGCTTGTTGGCGATATTGAGAAGGCATTTCTCAATATTGAGGTCGATGAACCAGATAGAGATAGTTTGAGGTTTTTGTGGGTCGAAGATGTCGAGAAGGATGAATTGGTGCCAGTAGTGTACAGATTTTGTCGTGTGGTGTTTGGAGTAAACTGTTCGCCTTTTTTGCTGAATGCCACATTGCGGTATCACTTAGACACATTCGCTGAGGAGGATCCAGAGTTTGTGCGAGTGATGAAGGAGAGTTTTTATGTTGATGATCTTGTTTCGGGCGCAGAGTCGACAGGAGAGGCGCTTGAGTTACAAGAAAAGGCGAAGAAGAGATTGGCAACAGGTGGATTTAAGTTAAGGAAGTGGTTGAGTAATGATAGCGCGGTGATGCAAAAGATCGGAGAGAATGAGAAATTAGCCGGGAATGCGGATTGTGGGGACGATGCGACGTATGCAAATCTGTGTTGGGCGTGGCAAGCGAAACGGTTGATAAGGTGCTTGGGCATGAGTGGGATTGTCAGAAGGATGAGTTTTGTTTTGACTTGGAAGGGTTAGCGCTAAAGGCGGCGGATTTGAAGGCTACGAAACGCAATTTGCTTAAGGTAATGGCGGGAATGTATGATCCATTGGGAATTGCGAGTCCTATATTGGTTGGCATGAAGGTGTTGTTTCAGGACTTGTGTAGGGAAAAGGTTGGTTGGGATGAGGAGTTGAATGAAGAGAGAAAGAAGAGATTTGTAGCTTGGTTAGAAGACTTGAAGCGAGTGAAGGAGGTAAGAGTGCCGAGATGTGTGTATGGTATGAATGGCGATGTGAAGTACTCATTGCATGGTTTTGGGGATGCTAGTCAGAAAGCTTATTGCGCTGTAATTTATAGTGTATGTGAGCTGTATGGTGCGTATCATGTTGAGTTGTTGACTTCGAAGACGAGAATAGCACCGTTGAAGGCCCAAACTATTCCCAGATTGGAACTGATGTCTGGCAGAGTGCTGGCGCAGCTAATGGCGACGGTTGTAGGTGCATTGAGCGGGATTGAGTTGAGTGCGAAGCGGTATTGGCTTGATAGTAAGACTGCTCTCTGTTGGATAAATAATAAGGGCGAGTGGAAGCAATTCGTAAGGCAGAGGGTAAACGAGATTTTGAAGCTGACTAATAAGGCTGACTGGGGGCATTGTCCAGGCGTAGAGAATCCTGCAGACATCGGGTCTCGTGGTGAGCTGGCATCTAACCTGGTTGAGAGTGAGTTGTGGCGCAGGGGTCCCACGTGGTTGTCGCAACCTGAGGAGGCGTGGCCAGCTAGGGGTGAGTATCTTGAGACATCGGATAGTGTTACTGAAGAGTGTAAGCGAGTGACAGTAGGAGTTGTGAATGAGGTTGTGCCGCAGGGAGTCGCGAGTGTAATCGACATTGAGCGTTTTAGCAATGTGACGAAGCTGTTGCGAGTAACGGCATGGGTGAAGCGGTTTGTGTTTAATCTCAGGGCAAGGAAGAAAGGTGTGGAAAGAAAGACAGGTTTGTTGAAGGCAAGTGACTTATTAGAGGCCGAGGTTGAGTGGGTAAAATCAGTTCAAGCAGAGCTGAAGGCGGCTAGGTACTACAAGGAACTTGCTAAAGATCTTGGGCTTAGGGAGGAGAACGAAGTGTTGAAGTGCTTTGGTAGGCTTGGGAACTCAGAGCTAGATACGGAGACGAAATCGCCGGTCATTTTGGCAAGGGAACATCGGTTTACTAGGCTTGTATTTGAGAGTTGTCATGTGAGAGTGAGTCACACTGGGGTTAGAGCAACACTTGCGGAGCTGAGGTCGAGATATTGGGTGCCAAAAGGGAGGCAAACTGTTAAGAAGTTCTTAAGTGAGTGTGTAGCGTGCAAGCGCGTACAAGGAAGGGCGTATGATGCACCGGGAGTAGCAGCGCTACCAAATTTTAGGGCGTCTCAGGCAGCAAGTTTTGAAAAAACGGGGCTAGATTTTGGAGGGCCTATTTATGTGAAAGAGAAAGATGGAATGGAAAAGACGTATATTGCATTGTTTACGTGTTGTGTTACAAGGGCGGTACATTTAGAATTAGTGGAGGATTTGACCACGCCTACATTTTTGCGCTGCATGCGTAGGTTTTGTGCGAGGCGGGGTACACCTTCGTTGATTGTTTCGGATAACGCTAAGACGTTCAAGGCGGCGGCAACGTTTTGAAGGAATTGTATGATCAAGCGGATGTTAGGGCGTATTTCGAGGAAAACAGGATACAATGGAGGTTTAATCTGGAGAAGGCCCCATGGTGGGGAGGATTTTTCGAAAGAATGATTGGAACAGTAAAGCGTTGTCTAAAAAAGACCTTGGGAAACGCGCGGTTGAGCTACGATGAATTGCAGACGACGTTGATTGAGTTAGAAGGGACGCTGAATTCGCGACCGTTAACGTATGAGTACGACGAGTTGGGTGCTGAGATGTTGACCCCATCGCATCTCATTTTCGGTAGGCGGTTATTGAGTATGCCAGATGAGTTGAGAGATGACGAAGATGAAGAAGAGAATGGGTTCTTGAGACGGTTTAGGTACTTGGCTAAGAAAAGAGGAGACTTTTGGAACAGGTGGCACAAAGAATACTTGGTCGATCTGAGGGAGCACCACAAATGTAAGGGTGGTGGTGGTAGGAAGTGTAAAGTCGGAGAGGTTGTGCTGGTACACGAAGACGTATCGAAGCGTAGTAAGTGGAAGATGGCGGTTGTACAGGAGTTGATAATAGGAAGTGATGGTGAGGTACGTGGCGCTAAGCTAAGGGTTCTGTCTCGTAGTAAACCAATCAAGATGAATAGGCCAGTGCAACGATTGTACCCACTAGAGGTGCGGTGTCATGAGGACGTGCGTGTAGCAGGGGCTGACAGGGCGGAGGTCGCCAGGGGAAGGCAGGTACCAAGGCGCGCGGCTGCTTTAGATGCACGCTGGCGTACGCGGTTAATGATTGACTCGTAGACTCGTCAAGGGGGAGTGTGTCGGGAACATTAGAGAGCTATTGACAGCAACATTTAGTTTGATTATTCTGGTAGTTAATTTAGTTGTGGTTTTAAGTTGTTTGTTAAGATTAGATAAATAAATTATACTATTATCACATGCAATCAAAGAATGTAAGCAATTTCCGTAGTAGAATGTTAAAAGCATTGTATATTATCTCAGAAGGTCAGAATTGCTAGAATTGTAAGAATTGTCAGAACGTACGGAGAGTCGAGTTGGAATAAAAATACGCAAAATACAAGATTGGTGAAAGTTCTTAGTCGCATTGGAAAAGCGCGCGGAGATTGCTCCGCGACAATAGGTAAGTATCTAGATACTTACCTATGAATCCATAATAAGCCATATACTTACCTGTAAATCAATAATGTGTGGTTCCAGAAAATACCCCCCCCCCCCCGGAAGAGTGTTGAAAAGTGACCCCCCCCCCCCCCCACCTATCTGAATTTCCGAAGAAAAATAATACAGTATTTGTATGGAAATCTATCCTTTCCTATTATCCTTATCCTTATAATAGGAAAGGATTACCAAGACTTCAAGGGGCACTGTCACGTTTGTTTCATCAAAATGTTTTAAAATAAGACCAGTGTTCTACAGAAACAACTCCGAACCTATATTTTGTTTCAAATTAGTCTTAGAAAGAAAAAGAAACTTGTTCAGCCTGTGCGAAAATCAAAATGCCAATTAGCAATCCAATTCCATCCGCTCGATTATACACGAAAATACTCCAAATTTGTATTGATCTAGCAGCTGAAAGGTTAGTTAAAAAACGCAGACCATTATTTTGTTGATTTCTAGGGAGTTTGACTGCATTTAAGCTACTTAAAATGACCCCAAGTTAGACCAAATTCATGATAGACCATGACAGTTGCCCCTTTCACAATGACTAATTCAATTATCAACCCAAACATTTAACTAGTGAATTCAAATCCATACACTTACCCCGAGAAAAAAACATCCAATAATCTCAGTTTATGCATCTATGCTGACTGTCTGTCTATAACCAATATTTGCTCCTGATTATCCTTTATGCGAATCCCGTTGAACGCCACAAAACACGATTTCCGAGAACGCCTTCACTTGAACCATAATCGAGAAGCGTTTGTCAAGTCTACTTGCTTGGTCTCATTGCCCATAGAGTGTGTTTAAGACGTAAACCTGAAAATACAGATAAAATCATGCCCAGGTTAATTGCATATCTAATCGTAGAGAGCAACCAACGAGCGCAAAATACCTGAAACTTGCCTTCAGTTTCTCCATCTTGAATCAGTTCCATCCGTTTTGCTAGACACAACGTTATGCAAATTGAGCTGTAGTAGCTGTAGCTGTCAGGGCGTGGTACAAATGAAAATAACCAGTAAGGACGTAGTTGCTTTTGTCTCTATTATTTTCGTTCTACAAAGGAGTTCTTTTGTCTGTAGTCTATTATCCTCGTTCTTTGTGTTGAGGTATAGGGTATTGTTGTATTATCCAACCAGAGAGGAGCTTTAAGCAGCTACGTACCGACCAAAATAACAGCGCTTTAATGAGTTGCGCTTTTACAAAAGGCCGCTTGATTGATTGGACTGGCTGTTGTACGAAAACAAAAGACGTAATTCGTGTTTGGAAACCTTTGTCAATCATGGTTGAATAAAAGTTGTCATTCATTTTCTTCAGCATCACAACTTTATTGTGCATGGTAAAAATTAATTGCAATAAGTTTCTCTGGGGAACCCACTTCTATGAAAGCAGCTAAATAACTAACAATAGTTCCTATTGGAATCCGCTATCTTTTTCAATTGTAAACTGTATTCCTTTTCAAAACTGTTCAATTCAATGAAAAGAATGCATTTCATTTGTTCCTGTTTTCTGAAAACCTTGTCAACTGTAAACTAAGTCCGTTAATTACCTCGATTCTCGGCAATAACCCCAATACATCCCGCGGGCCTACGGCCCTTGGGATGTATTGGGGTTATTGCCTCGAATCTCGGTAATTAACTCTAACTTAGTCCGAAGGATTAGAGCAATTTTTCGAGGAAATTGCGCATTTTAGGCTAAAGAGCCCCAATTGTTTGCCAGGTGATAGTTTCAATGTATTTTTAAATCATAGATATGGAGGCACGCTAGAATTCTTTCGTAGCGAAAGCTAGAGAGGTTTTAGAGTGAACTATTGTTTAGCTCAATAGCAGCCATTTTGAATGCTTTGTTCATGAGGCTTAGAGCTCATAGCTTTGCGAACTTTCGAGTTGTTCTCTAGACTGCACAGCCATAGCAGTTCAACATTTCCTTATTTTGATCTATGGATTGAGCTGACTGACTTCGGTTGAGCGTCTCTATAGAGTTTTTGGTGATTTATTAAATGCATCGACAATTTAATTGGGAATGTTTATAATTTATATTGTAAAACAATAAATAGACTGATTGAGATTTGATGAAGTGTTTCAGGAATAACCAACAAATTCTAAAAAAATATCGAGAAAATTGGTACCTCATCTGCCGAATGTGTAAAAAGAAGCTTGTGTCTGAAATTTTGGCATGAAAGTTTCTTCCTAGTACAGTGCTTTACTCTATAAACACGACGATGCGAGTGAGATTCGGCATATGCCCTAGGCCTTAGACGTGTCATCTACAAATAATCGAATTCCATTCTTAGATATAAATGGTTTGAAAAACGATGTCAGGGACTTTTCTTAGTTCGCATACTTATGGAAATATCACATGACAAAGTTCAAAATTCGATTTTTTACGTGATCCTGACCCAAAAATAGCAAAAAGCCCACTTAATGAGGTCCACAACAGGACTTTTTTGGCGACTGCCCAATAACGACTATGAAAAAAAACATTACACAAAACTTTGATAGACTTGTTTATCATGACTACTGGAAGCGAAGTCGCTTGGCATGTGGTAATAGAACCTCCACCGGATGACTGCGGTGCTCTATCTTTAGACCTTGTGTTACACAAGTAGTTGAACTAACGCTCCAGTGATACCAATTGAAATTTCTTTATGGCGAGCTTTATTTTCAGAGAGTGGTATTAGTGAGTGGATCTAAAAGAGAGCATCAAGATGTTGACCTGGATACCAAGGAGGCGCTTCTCCTCGTTGGCGAAAAGGATATCGAGAGCCTTACTTTAATACTGGGAAAAAAACTTACTAGTAAGTGCGTTCATAAAGCTAAAGGGGCATGGTTAAAAAAAAAAAAAGCAAGTTCTGCCGCAAAGGACACAACGCCTCCGGTCCCCACAAAGTCTTTGGCACAGGAAGTGGATTAGAAGAACTACTGGAAAAGTTGGAAGGGATGAGCCTCAAGGTCGATGACTAGCGAGAAGCGCGACGAAGTGGTTGCTATGCGACGTCATCAAAGTTCGAAAAATTGATATCTCGTGCAGGAAGACTCGAAGAGAATAAACTTTGGCAAAAATGTCTAGGTGACTAGAGAAGCGCATCGTGGTCATGTGATGCGACGTCATCGATGACAGGGAGATCTATTTAGTACATACCAAAATCAGTGAATAATCATTTTTGCGCGCTCTGATTGGTTCCTGAAATAGTAGATATCCAACATTATTATTCAGCACATCGATGCACTGCCCAAATATGGTCATTGGAACGCCAATAGCTGTCTTCTGTACATGACAGCTATCCTGCGATATCCGTCTCTCAGGGAAATATGATGTTTTGAGCTCGTAAATAATACACAAAAGTCATGTTTTTCGGGTTTTTTTTTTTGTGCTATCGATGTGCTGAATAATAAAACCATTATCCTGCTCGATTTTGCAGAATATCGTCTGATTTTAGCCAACTCGGGACTTCGTCCCTCGTCGGCTAAGTATCAGACGATATTCTGCGCAATCTCGCAGGATAATGGTTAACTATTTTACTGTTTTGAGAAAACTAAAATATCGCGAGTCGTTTCGCGAGCGATGCTGCTTTTGAATCGTTTAAAACCGTATTTTATTCTATTGATTTGGTATGTACTAAAACAACTATGTACTAAAACACGCTCGCGTCTCGGTATATCCACCACTATTCACCTACGCAATTTTCCCTTTCGTAAACCATCGTTGCCTTTTGGACGGTCTCAGTAAAGGTAAAAGGAAAAAAATCGTATATCAATTCCACCCTGTTTAGAACCCTAACCCTAACCGGTAAACCGATTACTAACCCAAACCCTAACCAGTGCGCTACGAGTGAATTCGCTGGGTTGGAGGTGCTTTTTAATTGGATTTGTACTATCTTTCATTAGCATCTATAGAACGAAGCTATATGAATGATAATTACTAATTATCCCAAGGGATCAGAAATGGCAACGACCTTTCTGAAAAGGCATCGACCGTTCAGAGAAATGGCAACGACCGTTCTAAAAGGCAACGATGCTTTACGAAAGGGAAACTAGCTTCACCTACCCGGGGGATAGTTGTTAAATATTATGGGATTTAACAATGGCTCGCCATTGTAGATTCCATACAAATCGACTGTAAATGAGATCAGGCCCCCTCGTTTCCCTTGGAAGTAATACCGGGAGCTTAATTTGATTTTTCTCGGAAAAATAAAATTCCGCCTATTACTCAGGCTAAGTACTTATAAGCGCGTGCCCTCACGCATAACGGCTTTTTGCACGAGCTTAGCACACTTCTGCAGATTTTTCCATCCTTTCCGGCGAAAAAATCTTTTTCTGCCATTAGATATTATAGGATTATTCAAAGCTTCAGGAGGCTAGATTCCGCTACGAAAATAGCACAAAAAAGCGATATCGAGTCGACGAGAGCGATATCGCCTTTTTGAGTGCTATTTCGGCTGAATCTACCGACTGAAGACTTTGAATTGTTTGATATCTCGTCCTCAATTTCCAACAAAAATAGATATTATACGATTCTACTTAAAATAAAGCTAAACGTTATTTCTAGCTATTGACAATAAAATGAAACACAAATTCGTGCGAAAAAAGTTGAATTTCGCTAGCTCTTTTTGAGACGGCAATACCACAAAATATTGACGGCTCACAACAACACAGAGTGGCAGGGTGAATCGCAATACAGTACTTTATTTTACTTTAATATAAAACGAAAAAAATGCTTACCATTGGCTGAAGATATTCCCGACAAGAGTTCACTTGTCAAAGGAACTATTAAGAAGAGCATACGGCAGAACTTGGACGCCATATCTGTTGCTGGTACTGCTGAACAGCAGGGACCAAAGCAGAGTGATGACTTTTTCCGGTCTGTGATATTTTACCATTTGAAGCTCCGCATCCCTTTAATACCTTGCATGCACTCCCTTTCTTATAGTTAAGTGAACCCTGAAGTGCTCAATAATCCAACGACTGATTAAAACATTGGTCCCAACTTGGTAATTTTAACTTTGGAAACACTCCACAATGAGATTTTTCTCTTTCTTCTTTATACAAGCTCTTTATACAGCTCTTAACCCTTTCAGTCCTAATAGTGCCAAATGACACATTTTTACATACAGAGACTTAGAAGGCTCTCCCATCAAACTCCTGGCAAAGTGACACTTAATCTCTGATTATTTGCATAGAAGAGTGATTTGTCTACTGTTCAGAAAAGCTGTGTGGATCAGAGGCTTGGATTTCACGCAGAAAAAGACACATAATTTCACAAAACATCGCGCAATTTTTGACATGCAAAAACTGCTGCTTTTGAATCGTTTAAAACCGTATTTTATTCTACTGATTTGATATGTACTAAAACAACTATGTACTAAAACACGCTCGCGTCTCGGTATATCCACCACTATTTTCACCGAGGAATTTGCCGCGAAGATTAAACGTGCGAAGTTAAACATGCTTGTAACTCCCAAGGGTAATCAGTAGTTTGTTTGCGAGCAGCCACGTCAGTCTTTCTTGCCTATATAAAGGATTTCTGACATGAATTCAGGGCTTTTCTACACATCTTCGCAAACCGGTAAGTCCTAAAATCTTTTCTCCCATACGTTTTGCCAGCGCTACGTCGCCGAAGCCTCTAGGCGGTCTTTTTATGCCTTATGTGTGGGTTCTTATGTCTATGTCTTTTCAGCGTGGTTCTACAGAGCGTTAAACTTCGAACATACTCCAACAGTGCATGCAATATTATTATTTTCTCGCTTGTTATTTTCGCTCTGACTCCTCTCTCTTTAGTTTTAGGTCAGTTTGATGAGCATGTGGATCATACTCTGAAAGCTTTAGCGTCAGCACCAGCTCCTGGTGAAGCTGCCGCCGTTGCTCCACAAAACCTTCCACCGGTAGAGAATATAACGAGGTAATTTCGTTCATGGACTTCGCCCTCGTATTTTAGCCCGTTTATTTCCACGTGTTATCTGTTTTGTATCGTCCGGCCCTTCGCTCTTACATCCTCTTTAGCCCACAATTTCTACTCGGTTTATGACTTCCTTACGCGTCCAGTTTTTAAAATGTTTACTCATAACGCTGTTCGCTAGTTTCATACGACTTTGTATAAGGAAAGTGTTTGGCCTCAGTTATAAGGCAACATGTATGTTATGTATGTAACGTTATCTAGACATATAACTTTTAATCCCCCCCCCCACTCCTACCAGTCCATCACCCCACCCCCTACCTACCCATCACCCCACCCCCTACCTACCCATCACCCCACCCCCACCCCACGTAGTATTAGACCTGTGAGAAAGCAAGCGTCGGACCTGTCAGAAGGCGACGTGATTAAGATAGCACCACCCCCCCCCCCCCCCCTCCTACCACTCGAAGTCTTAGGCCTGTTAGAAGGCAAGTGTCGGACCTGTCAGAAGGCGACGTGATTGAGACAATACTCCACCCACTTACCCCTTGAGGTACGAGGCCTGTGAGAAGGCAATCGTCGGACCTGTTAGAAGGCGACGTGAAAAATACAACATCCCCCCCCCTCCACCCATAGTATGAGGCCTGTGAGAAGGCAAGTGTCGGACCTGTCAGAAGGCGACGTGAAAACGATAACATCCCCCCCCCCACCTCAAAAGTAAAAGTATGAGGCTGTGAGGCAAATGTCGGACCTGTCAGAAGGCGAGCATTACGACCCCCCCCCCCCCCCCCCCCCCATTAGAGGCCTGTTAGTAGGCAATTGTTGGCCCTAATATAAGGCAACGCTTACCCCCTCCCTACTTTTTCCCCTACTATCCTTGCCGGACTGGGGGTCAAATCTATATAAAACCTTTAACAAGCCCTCGGGTGAGTTTTCTGGTCCGGCTCGGGTTTGTGGGGAAATCCTTCCCAGGTCAACTACAAGGCCTTTCTTTTTCTTACCTCTCACTTGTTTTCGGGCCGTTTCCACCGCGTATTGCTGCAGATATGTACGTAAACGTCCTAACGTAAAGCGTTGGGGTGTGATAGGGAAGGAAGCACCACAACCTGGGCTGGACCACTGCCTGCAGCACAAGCGGCCTCACGTGGGCTACGTCACGTGCCTCCCAGACTCAAACACAAAGATCCATTCTTTTCCATATATTTAGCATTTATTTATTTCATTCCATTACCTGCCTCCTAGGGTTTTTTTCTGAGTTTTGGGAGAAGATATTGGCTACTGCAATGGGAAGATCGATATTATGGTGGATCGTTGCCTAAGGACGTAGTTCGGATGGGAGTGGGCCGAGGCCAAAATCGGTTTCCCATAACTTAACATCGCCGAGACAATGAGTGGCGGATTTATCGGTGAAAATGGTTTACTATTCACCTACGCAATTTTCCCTTTCGTAAACCATCGTTGCCTTTTGGACGGTCTCAGTAAAGGTAAAAGGAAAAAAAATCGTATATCAATTCCACCCTGTTTAGAACCCTAACCCTAACCGGTAAACCGATTACTAACCCAAACCCTAACCAGTGCGCTACGAGTGAATTCGCTGGGTTGGAGGTGCTTTTTAATTGGATTTGTACTATCTTTCATTAGCATCTATAGAACGAAGCTATATGAATGATAATTACTAATTATCCCAAGGGATCAGAAATGGCAACGACCTTTCTGAAAAGGCATCGACCGTTCAGAGAAATGGCAACGACCGTTCTAAAAGGCAACGATGCTTTACGAAAGGGAAACTAGCTTCACCTACCCCGGGGATAGTTGTTAAATATTATGGGATTTAACAATGGCTCGCCATTGTAGATTCCATACAAATCGACTGTAAATGAGATCAGGCCCCCTCGTTTCCCTTGGAAGTAAATACCGGGAGCTTAATTTTATTTTTCTCGGAAAAATAAAATTCCGCCTATTACTCAGGCTAAGTACTTATAAGCGCGTGCCCTCACGCATAACGGCTTTTTGCACGAGCTTAGCACACTTCTGCAGATTTTTCCATCCTTTCCGGCGAAAAAATCTTTTTCTGCCATTAGATATTATAGGATTATTCAAAGCTTCAGGAGGCTAGATTCCGCTACGAAAATAGCACAAAAAAGCGATATCGAGTCGACGAGAGCGATATCGCCTTTTTGAGTGCTATTTTCGGCGGAATCTACCGACTGAAGACTTTGAATTGTATGATATCTCGTCCTCAATTTCCACAAAAAGAGATATCATACGATTCTACTTAAAATATAGCTAAACGTTATTTCTAGCTATTGACAATAAAATGAAACACAAATTCGTGCGAAAAAAGTTGAATTTCGCTAGCTCTTTTTGAGACGGCAATACCACAAAATATTGACGGCTCACAACAACACAGAGTGGCAGGGTGAATCGCAATACAGTACTTTATTTTTACTTTAATATAAAACGAAAAAAATGCTTACCATTGGCTGAAGATATTCCCGACAAGAGTTCACTTGTCAAAGGAACTATTAAGAAGAGCATACGGCAGAACTTGGACGCCATATCTGTTGCTGGTACTGCTGAACAGCAGAGACCAAGCAGAGTGATGACTTTTTCCGGTCTGTGATATTTTACCATTTGAAGCTCTGCATCCCTTTAATAGACCTGTTTCGCATAAGAACACTCCGTATGCTAATGATTCACTAATAGTGAAAACACTTCTATTTATGCTAATAACAAGAAAAAACACGCAAACATGTCATGCTTCGTCAACTTCTTTATTTTTTATTATCAAATTAGCATTTACATTGAGTGATTGTATATCCATTAGTGGAAAAAATGGAACAAAGCAACCAGTCAATACAACTGGGTTTCCCGACTTAGCATTATCAGTCATCAGAGTCTGAGCTATCCATCTCGTCAATCATTTTTTGAACTCTGCACATCATTTTCATGGCCCTGTCACACATCTGAGTATGGGCTTCATATGCTTCTTTTTCGGATGTTTCCCTACGCTTCCGCTTAAGTGGAGGACGTTTTTTCATCTCTTTGGCATCTGCGCAAGCTTCCTGCTCTGCCGGCTTAACGCTAGGGGCCTCTTCATCTGAATCACTACTAATCAATACTGCTGAGTTAAACTTTCTCTCCTTTCTTTCCTCAGGCGTGGACTTGCTGGCGTAGCGCATGTCCCTCTCATTCATACTGGCGGCCATACTTGTGGATTGTTTGGGGTTTTCCTGCCCTTGTTTTCGCTCTTGGTTGATAATTCGCTTCATCCTTTGGATGGCGGTTTTCGTATTGGCCGTTTTATAATATTCCTGGGTCTTGTTGTTTCCCGGCATTTCCCCTATACGTGTCTTAACGTAGGTCAGCATCTCCTCCCATGTGGTGCATGCCTGGTACGCTCTCACCACCAGCCGTTGTTCTTGTTGTGTTACATGGTAGCGTTGAGGTTTGCTTTTAGCAGGCGCGGTGTTGGACTCAACTGCAAAGAATTGAAAAACAAAGGTCTGCTGTGATGCACAATTCCTACATACACAGAAATGACATGCTGCCATGAAATCATGAAGAAATACCTTGAAAACCATCGCTACTAAGCTGGTCAAAGTCGTCAGGCCTCCAAAATTCTGCCATAGTGCTGCTTAGTTAGCCTCACTTGATGTTTGTGATCGCGGATCTGTCTGTTGTGAAATGTGGTCAGCTTTTATAGCCAATGTTTTTAGCCTAAGAGTTAAGCATTTTTGGCATTCTGTACGCCACAGCTATGAAATGAACAAAAAAGTGAGGATCTTTACAACAATATTGACTCCTCCCAAATCGAATCACAGCATTTATGTTAGTTTGATTCCTTAGAAAAATATCAGCCCATGGGAATCAAGCCGACTGATCAACAGTGAAAATAAAAGACCCTCTCATTCGTATTCATGGAGTGTGAAACACAAGGGACTGTTTTTTGTTTTAGACGTGCTACGCCCTCAATTTTTCAGACAAAAAATAATAATGATCACAACTTCATTTGGCTTTAGTTTGCATATTCTCATTCTCCCAAAATTCTCCAGGGTTTGTTGAGTGTGAAGCGCGACCAGATTATTTTCAAGTCATTATGCCACGTAGACGATCCTTGAGACGAAATCTCCAGTTTGTGCTTTTTATTTTACCTATTCTCTCAACACTTTACACAATGCCCGTTAATCGCTCCCGAAGGCTTTGTGACGTGATAAGGCGGATTCTACCCGTATTGCTTTTACTGGTAACATTAGTGACCCCCCGTCGTGGAGACCAACTTCTTCCAATAATGCAGCGCCTGGACCCAACCTTTTTGGATCGGATTTCAGAGGAAGAAATGTCTTTGCTGACATTGAAAATCAACGTTTTCTATTCTGGCTAAACACCGGAGAGCTACCTGAAACCCTGGTCAGCATAACCACCCGGGTATCTGTACAGTTGTCAAGGTTGACCAGGAGGGGAGGAGTCCGGCAAACTGAGCAACATAAACAAGGTGCTTCTAACTCTAATGTGGTTGAGGAAATATCCTTGCATTGACACTTTGGCGTTATTTTTTGATATAAGCCCTGCAACTGTATCAACTATAATCCACAGTGTTGTTCCTGTTTTATGGCGTTATTTTTGGAATCAGGTGACCTGGCCAACTAATGCAGAGTGGAACAACATGCGAGGGCACTGGCGCTCGTTTCCTGATGCTGTGGGGTGTATTGACGGCACGCCCCACGAAATATTTCGTCCCCAAACTGAACCACAGGCAGAGTTTTTCAGTGGCCACCGTCATTATCATTTAATGAACACCCAGCTTATCATCGATAACTGTGGGAACATTGTCTTCCTTCAGGCGGGTTTCTTGGGTGCTATGAACGATTCGGGAAATTATATTTTAATGGAAAGAATTGGACCTAGGACAAACTACGATATGCCAATCGGCGTGTCGCTCTTGGCCGACAAAGGCTATGCAGACGTCGCTCCTTTGCTGACCCCTTTTCGTGCGGCTCAAATTCGTAGAATGCCAAGACATGAGCAGCAGCTTGCACGCAGATTTAATCGCAAACATTCAAAGTGCCGAATTCTGATCGAACACACAATAAAGCATGTAAAAACATATCAGGCTGTTGGTAGCATTTGGCGCCATCCTCGATGGTTCCAACCCATTGTTGTCGAATTGTGCACTTTTCTAGCACAAAGGCACATCGTTTTGTTTGAGAATATTTAACTTGTTTTTCAAAAAGATATGGGAAAGCACTGAGCACAATCAGTGCACAATGTGCGGTTGTAAATTTGAAAGCAAACGAATAAAAAAATGGCGCGTTTGGCAAATAAAGAAGTTTACGAAGCATGACATGTTTGCGTGTTTTTTCTTGTTATTAGCATAAATAGAATTATTATTCAGCCATGCCACTATCTCGGTTCTGATTGGCTAAGAGTACGCAGCGAAACCTTGTTGGCGCGCAGTGCCTGACGTCATACTACAGACATTAGGATTGATGCACTCTAATTACGTCATAACGCAAGCCAATAGGTTTGGCCGCCATCTTGGTTTTCATTTCCGAATTGAAAGCCGGTTTTGCGAATATTCTCGTTGAATCTGTTATGATTTTTGCCAAGAGATCATTGCTCAGGATATCTTAACATCAACTATGGCTATTTGAATTGAATACAAAAGGAAAATACCAATGGACGTAAGATGAAGTTGAAAACCCGTGTCGCCGTGCACGGCCTTATCGCTGACTTCGTTTAGCTAGGTAAGAATTCTTGGTTGCTGAATAATAAAACAATTATTGAATTCGGTTTTCGCACGATAGTGAGATTTGTCAACGCCTCGAGTTAGTGTTATCCGCCTCAGCTTCGCTTCGGCAGATAACACAAACCTCGGCGTTGCCAAATCTCACTATCATGCTCAACCTCATCCAATAAGTGTTAAGTGTTTTCACTATTAGTGAATCGTTAGCATACGGAGTGTTCTTATGCGAAACAGGTCTAATACCTTGCATGCACTCCCTTTCTTATAGTTAAGTGAACCCTGAAGTGCTCAATAATCCAACGACTGATTAAAACATTGGTCCCAACTTGGTAATTTTAACTTTGGAAACACTCCACAAGGAGATTTTTCTCTTTCTTCTTTATACAAGCTCTTTATACAGCTCTTAACCCTTTCAGTCCTAATAGTGCCAAATGGCACATTTTTACATACAGAGACTTAGAAGGCTCTCCCATCAAACTCCTGGCAAAGTGACACTTAATCTCTGATTATTTGCATAGAAGAGTGATTTGTCTACTGTTCAGAAAAGCTGTGTGGATCAGAGGCTTGGATTTCACGCAGAAAAAGACACATAATTTCACAAAACATCGCGAAATTTTTGACATGCAAAAACACACGCTCGACTGAACACGATGATGGATTTTTTCGCATAAAATGCTACACTAAATGAAACACAATCAACAAGCTACAGGTATTATTTAAAAGTACCTTTAATCCTTAGCTCTGACATGAAGTTTCAGCTCTCCAAGTCTACATTCAAGGAAAATATGGCGCTTTGAACTTTGAATCGACTGCACAGTAAAACAATGCAAAACCCTATCGCTCGGGATACCTGTGGTAAGCGAATGACATTTCACAGCGCTCTCCCCCTGTATTGACAGATTAGACAAAAGATTTATATAAGTCTTTTTGCCCTGCAACAATTAAAAGCAAAAGCTTCCTCAGTTGCTTGCTTTTTATGTCTAAAACACAGATTCCTAAGAACTCTGTGCTCAGGCAAAAAGATTCCACTAGAGAGGGGCCAGAGTTTCTTTGACCAATATTTTTCCCGGGGGGGACTCCCATATTTTTTGACCGGGGATGATCGTCGTATCTTTTAGGGGTTAAAATCACGGGGCCTTGGTCTCTTTTAGGGGTGATCTTAATCTTCAATAAAATTAGGGAGATTGGTATCTTTTAGGGCCGAAATATGTGTCCAAATTGTTTTCTCTCATGATGGTGCTTCTAAAAACCGTGTAAGAAAGAGAGATTTCTCGATGAGAAGACGATAAATTAGAAACAAACACGGAAATTTCATGATGGGTATCTTTTACCTGTTACCTGTCTCCTTTGCGCCTACTTTGCACCATAGTTTGCACATAAGGCCTCATCTTTTAGGGCATCTTTTAGGGTAAGAAATTATTTGAGCCACGCCATGGCCCGCCATGTTTGGTATCTTTTAGGGGTGAAACTGAAAATTTCCGACGATCATCCCCGGTCAAAAAATATGGGAGTCCCCCGGCCCCCCCCGGGATATTTTTCAACAGCTCTCAGAAGAACAGTGGAAAAAGTCAATGAAACCCCTCAGCCATACTTCTTACTTGAAGCACAGCACAAATGCATTGTCCATAATAGACTTAATGATGTCCTATGGCCTCTTCTGAGTGGAATTTTGGTTAAATTTTAAGCAAAGTTATCAGATGTCTAATCTGTGCGATAGCTTCCCGCCACTGGAAAGCAACGTATGGGTCAGCGGTAAAGCTCTACAGAAAGCCCCAGCCTCCCTCTCAATAAGACAGGAATACCAGAAACTCGGCACTGATATGCAAAAATGGGCAGGGGTGTTTCTGTTATCTCTCATAAAATAAGGAAATTAGGGAAAATGCTATAGGGCTGAAAGGGTTAAGAAGGATTTTTTCTATAAGGGATCATAGTTTTCATTTCCAATTAGAAAATGATAGCTTTGTCTCCTCCTAGCTTTTCAAGCAACATGACCAAGATTGCGTTTTTCTATCCGGAATGATTTGTGCCATTTTGTATTACAGCTGATAATGCACCTTTAAAAAACTTATGTAGCAAATGTAATATAGAGATTTAGCCACTGGCTAAAAGCGGAGCTCCTGGTTATAAAATGTTCTATGTGAATGAAAGGGATTCCCATGTGTACGTGGTTTATATGGTTGTTTTAGAGTCTTCCCTTCACGTGATATTCATTTTTTAAGCATAGATGACGTCATCGATGACGTCATATCACGTGACCACCTCATTTCGCTTATCTGGTGGCCTAGACTACACTACCAAAGTTTGGTTGTTTTAGAGTCTTCCCTTCACGAGATATTGATTTTTCAAGCATAGATGACGTCATCGACGACGTCACATCACGTGACCACCTCATTTCGCTCATCTGCTGGCCTAGACTACACTACCCAAGTTTGGCTGTTTTAGAGTCTTCCTTTCATGAGATATTCATTTTTGAAGCACAGATGACGTCATCGATGACGTCAGATCACGTGACCACTTCATTTCGCTCACCTGGTGACCTAGACTACACAACCAAAGTTTGGTTGTTTTAGAGTCTTCCCTTCACGAGATATTGATTTTTCAAACATAGATGACGTCTTCGATGACGTCACATCACGTGACCACTTCATTTCGCTCATCTGGTGACCTAGACTACACTACCCAAGTTTGGTGTTTTAGAGTCTTTCTTTCATGAGATATTCATTTTTGAAGCAGATGACGTCATCGATGACGTCATATCACGTGACCACTTCATTTCGCTCACCTGGTGACCTAGACTACACTACCAAAGTTTGGTTGTCTTAGAGTCTTCCCTTCACGAGATATTCATTTTTCAATCACTGATGACGTCATCGATGACGTCACATCACGTGTCCGGGTTACAGCACCCCCCTTGTGGCATAGACAAAACGTCCCAAGTATGGTTGTCTTATCATGTTCCCTTGAGGAGATATAATTTTTTCTTTATATACCACAGGGTTCCCATGTGTACACGGACGGACGGACGGCGTACGCTATAGGTTTAATACCAGAAAAATAAAGAAAAAATCATATCTCCCGAAGGGTAGCTTCTGTAGAAGCCAAACTTGGACAAACTTTCGAAGACCATAAGACGAACTCTATACCGAAGCGTGCCCTTACGTCAACCATGACGTAATCAAAAAGATCCATAACGCCCGTGACGTTTGAAATCAACTCGATAGTATACTATACGTTTTTCTCTTAGGTATGGTGCTCCGCTAGCGCGGGCCTTCGGCCCGCGCTGGAGCTCCGCTATTAATGCACTTAAAGTGCATATCGCCCCTGAGAGGAGAGAACGTGGACTGAAAGTTTTGTTTGAACAAATAAGAATGCCAAAAATTTTGTTTCATATCTTATTTGGTTAACGAGATATGTAAGATCAATATTTTATGCAAATTTGACGACGTGCGAGAGGTAGGAATTATGCATGCTAATATCAAGTAACTGTTTTGCACGAATAAACGTGTATCGGGCTCCTATATCATTGTGTATAAAACCGCCGGTATAGGAAGATTTATTGACAAGTTAGTAGAGAGTTCTATGTTTAAAAATGACTCTCGCCACGTCATCAAAAGCTAATTTGCATAAATCGTTGATCTCGCATATCTCATGAATCAAAAAGGTATCGAGACAGAATTTCCGTCATTCTTATTTGTTCAAGCACAACTTTCAGTCAATGTTCTCTCCTCTCAGTGATGATATAACTTTAACTTTCCATCTGCAGAATGTCCCTTATTCTTTGAAGCTCGCGAAGTCCCATTACTTGGCCAGTAATTTAGGCCCCGTCCACACGTATCCGGATATTTTTGAATCCGCAACTTTTTCTTTCCGGATACGAAAATATTCAAATTGAATTCGCTTGTCCACACGTATTCGGATATTTTTGAATTAGACTGCTTGTAGCCCCTTCTTCGGCGAACGTCCGTAAATCGAGAGAAATGTTTTTTTTTACCCGCGGCGGCGCGCTTCGGTTTGTTTACGGTGTCGAGTTACCAGGAGAGGGAGACTCGCCACGGGGGGAAAACGCCGAAAGAAGGGACTGCGGACACTCCTTTCAAAAACCTGACTTTTTTCTGTCAAATACATCATTCTCACCCTGGACTGTGAGTAATCCTGAATGAAATCGATGACAACTAAATGTCAATCATGCCAATCAATTTTTTGATGAGGACCGGATGCGCGCACGTGCGTGTAGGTTTGGTATTAAAATAGACTATCACATTTCACGTTGTTGTCCACGTCTTGTCTTTCATCGCTTTCATGAATTCGCAAATGAAAGTCATGCAATGTTCTTGAACACACCAACAAAGCCGGTTAGGAAAAAGGTCGAAAAAGGTACATCTCCCACAAGATTCAAACTGCAGTATCTGCAAGAATAGCTTTTTAGTTTATGGCAAAACTGGCCCATATATCCAGCAGCAAGTAGAATTGAGCAAAAGCTACGGCAAGAAGAAACCACTATTATCACTTCTAAAGGATCTTGGCCTCAACGTGAGCTCGGGCAAAAATGCTGCTCGAAATGCGCTAATAAGATTCGCGGTGCTCATGCAAGCGTAGCCTTCTTGCAGCGAGAAGCCAAAGCAAAGAAGCCAAAGCAAAGACGAGGTCTAACACCGCCGACGGCGTTCTAGTTTCCATTTCGCTTGAAGGTCATCCAGGTCTTTAACTTGGTCGATTATGATCGATTTTAATGGCGACACAACAAACACCAAGAAAAGTCTTTCCTTGCCAGCAGCGAGCGCTAGCTCTCTGGTTGCGCAGAAATATAGTTGATAAACTCAACTTTTTCCAAAACCTGTTGGAAGTACTGCAAGAGCGTCGATCCCTTTGAGCAGATTTGTTACTACAGAATGTTGTTTTCTTCTCGGAGACGGAAGCGCGAAATCACTACAACACTTATCAAGAATAAAATCTGTCATGTTTTGTCACGCGCTACGAACCAAGGCAAAGGTCGCTTGGTTAGCTATAATACAGCGAAAACACGTCGCGGTCTATGTACATCAACACCTCAAGCACGTATCCGAAATGTTATCGGTCAAAAATGTCCACTCTGGAGATCGGATTCAAAAATATCCGGATTTGTCTGCGAATTCGCCGGATGCGTGTGCCGATAGCCGTATCCGGAAATAAAAAGTTGCGGATTTAAAAGTATCCGGATACGTGTGTACGGGGCCTGGCTAACCGACGGACTTCTCTAGCTTGGTCTCATTGCGTGATCCATACATTGGCATAACGCTAGCCCGGTCGCAGCTAAAGGTCCCACATGGGTCTTTGCTGTGGTTTAAAGCACTTCGATTTTCGAAGTCGCCTCTACAGTTGTTTGCCAATGAAGTTTGCAACAAGCTTCCCAAGCGTCATAATCAGTAACACGGAGAAACCGACTAACAACAGATTAATCAGATTCATTCTTGATACTGCTTTATCTTCATTATGGAAATATAGGAACATCATATTTCATGATGATCCAACTAAGCCCAATAACATTATTGATTATTTCCACAAGAACCTCGCAATGTTCATTCAAAGAGACTTTCAGATTCATACATATAAACATAGTCACAAAAGTACCTTTTGTGGTCACGCAACGGAACGCTGTGCCATCTCAATGGCGAGAATCTACGCGTGCATACACGTCCAAGAATGTAAAGAAAATCAATCGGTTAGTACTTTATATTTAGAAATATGTACATATAAATTATACCTCTCTCCTCTCGCTACACCTCAAAATGATTGTACAATTACTGTAGCTTGATTTAGGGATAAATTGTAATAATGATTTCGAGATACATTGCAATAAAGTTAAGTGGAGGCATACTAGCCGCCGCTGACCAAATACCGAGGCAAACACCGGCTATGCCATGCTGATGAGTCCTAACAAGGACGAAACAGCTGTACATGGTTGCCGAACTGCACAGGTAATAGACTGTGCTAGCGTTCCGTCTAGGCCAGACTTATGCCGATGTGTGTATGTTAGTGTTCATTCTCACTTATTAAAGCTCTAGGGTGCAATACCTGACGCGAAAAGTTTGCATAATTTTCCTTTTAAACTTCTCATCGGAGATTATTTCTCCAGTTTGCGAATTTTGAGCAATGGTTTTCTTTGGAGGTATTACCACTCTGCTCGTAGGGTACTTCCCGCCAATTAGCGTCCCGCCCGGCACCTGGTCCTCTCGTTCAAAGCAACAAAACATTATTTCTAGAATTTAGTCAAACTTCGATTACACTCAATCTCGAAATACCTTAAAGCATTTATTGAAACTAGGATGAGAGTTACAAAAGGCGTGGCCTGATGTCACGTGATTCTAACTCCGATCTCCCCAACTTTTAGTTTAGTTTAGTGTAGTAGCTTTGCCCAAGGGCCGGGGAATCCTCACAGTCCTGACAGTCTATGGGTAGTATCAACCTGTTTTTATACGAGAGGTTCAAAACTGGTTGACATGGGTGCAAAATTACTGCGTCGATCCACCTTAATTATTTCGCTCAAAATCCTACAAGTTGTAAATTCTGTCGTGGCCACACTCTAAAGATAATTATGGGCATGAGTACATGTAGTTTCGAAATACGCATGCATCAAAACATTTGAGGGATAAATAAAACGGACACCTTTATAACAGGGACTTGAGAGTTTTTGTATCAAACCGTGACATTTTGAAGGGTTTCAGATCATAAGGCAGAGAGCATTCATTCCCGTCAACCAAGGCGGTCAGGATCTCACCAACCACAGGGGCATGCTTGAAGCCGTGGGCTAAAGACAAAAAAACGATATAGTTGATGTTCGCGGGCGTAAATATATTTTGGGCTACCCTGCATGGTTTCCTTCCTCTTTTTGGCCGACGGCGAGCGAAGGAGAGTTAATCTCCCTCGCTCGCCGTCGGCCTAGGAGATCGATAGGAGAGGAGAAAACCACTGCTCGCAGGGTAGTTTTTAGCCCGACTCAGGCTCAAAATGAGCACTGAGAAGGGCCCAAAACATATTTACGCCCAAGAACATCAACTATATTACTATTATGATAACTTTGGAGAGCATTGGGTTAAAAAACAAGACGTTTTTGGCGACCACCATAGCAGCGCCTACAGAGCAGCGTTTTCTTTTCACCGAACTTAGGAAGAACTGCATTTATGCAAAGTGCATAAATTTATAAGAAGGAGAAAAAAAATTCAACGATAATTTACCTGAGAATCCAGCCCCGATAATGATGTTGCTAATATTTGGGAGGTTATCCAAAATAAACTTACGATCAGGTGTCATCTAGGGTAAAAATAAAACATGAATAATGACGAACATGTTAACGTGAATGTAACATTCAGTAAGAGCAGGGCAACAACAACAACCAAACCGGCATAACATGTTTATTTCGCGTTCCTGTTTTTTTTTGCCTTGTTTTTCTAATTTGCCGAAATACATGTAATTTAGTAGTTTGAGAAAGAAACAAAATGAAGATGTAAAGAAGAGAAATGCCTAGGGCCTCTATTAAAGAGATTATGTCAGCCGCCAATTTCACAGCATAGCAACATACCAAGTCGGAGAAAGCATCCATTTCCATCGGCTGATTTAGAGAATATAGAGCAATGTTCTCGATTAAATTTGATAAATCAAATCTGAAACTTTGATTTTAGATGTTAATTTAGAGATTTCTGCACGTATTTCGTCTTCTAATATCGAATAAAGACAATAACAAAGGAGTGTCTGACACGGGCTCTTTAACCGTGAGGTTTTTGTGTTAAAGTGCCACTAGCACCTAATTTCCACAATATTTTCTGGAATTTATCGCCTGCTTTAATTAAAACCAAATGAAAATTAACACCGCATTGCTTTAACCGGTGACGCAAACAAGTCTAATCTCTTTTCTCATGATTAGCCCATTCATGGGAATGCTGGGAACAAGGTTATGACGGCCGGTCCTACATACATACATACATAAACCTTTATTTAGCCACGCTGGCCACAACAACTAAATTTACAAACATAAAAACGGCTGATTTCCATGTGGGGCGTCCTGTCCTTAAGTGCCGAAGAACATCAGCAAATAGCTTCCTGTACGCTCTGCGTACCTATGTTTTTGGATAGCTGCCTTAAAATACAGGGACAAACGCAATAACATCTGCAATTCGGGCTCCCTGTGTTGGGTCACGTGCTGCGTCCCTTGGGAATTGACTCTATGAAAACAGCTCATTTAATTCGAACTTTGGCGTGAAAATACGCTATTTTCCTTTCAACTTCTGGCAAAAAAAATGGCGTAGAGCTAAAGATCATGATGTCTTCTACTTATGGGCCGACATTTGGATATGACAGATGCAATGACGTCAGGCCCACCAATTTTCTCTAAAAACATAGCAGCAGTAGCAACGATGAAGAAAACAATATTTGAATTTCACTGGAAGAACGTAAGATACTCACTGTGTACAAACTCATCTCCACGATTGCGGCGTCCCTGTGGTCAACATACGGGAAATGTTCCCGTATGTAATCCGAACACATTTGAATGAGCCGCTCGAGCCTCTCATGGGCACTGTCGCGCCTGTCCGGATCAACCTCGGGAATGTCTCGGCCAGTTTGTGCATCCCCTGTTGTGCCCAACTATGTAAAAGTTAACCCATTGTTTAGTTTCTCATGGTGCTAGGCAAATGGTTCCAGAGAGAGCACGCGGTTTAGCACACACTCAATAAAAAAGCGCACACAAACCTGCGCAATTTGATAAATCAACTGCGCATTTTACTAGAGACGTTTCCTATGCATATGTGATTTTCTGCACGAGGTAAGCTTCAAACTGATTTGACCAAAAACGGTCATTACTTTCGTCCTCCTTCGGTAATATAAGGGATGGGCAAGCAAGGGCGTTTCTTGATTTCATTCACACAATGTCGCGCTTCTTAGTATGGTCAATAAAAAAAGCCGGTGATGCTGGTTAGAAAAAAGATGAAGGGAAGCGTTTCTGCCGCGATCTTAGAAGGTGTAAATGGTTACTTTCCTTATTTTGTAAAGAATGCCTCTGTATCATTTTTTTTTATGCTATTTATAACCAAGGATTCTGGGTGTTTGAAAAGATAGGCCTCATTTGATAACATTTTCTTGAATCTACCGTGACTCAGTACCTCAAGAATCAAAATTTCTCACCTTTAAAAGTCCTGGGTATTCCTCACTCCCTACAGCAAATATATAACGTCCATCAGATGGTGAATTGTCTTTGAATGCCAAGGGGAAGCCCTGCTTTGACGTGTAGGCCCCTGGCTTGGTAATGGTCCAGTATAAGACAGGGCCCGGATGACCTGGAATAAGAACATCAGAAATAAAGTACCTTTTGGTCTTCAGGTTTGAGTATTCTAAATGGATTACAGGAACACTCTTTTGAACCAGTGGTATAGCGGGGGGCAATGGAAATGTTATATAGAACATTTGAAAAAATAAAACCCTATAGGCCTCAGGCTTGCCTAGGATCTAATCAGAAAACACAGAAACATGTATGAATGAAAAAAATGTATAAATATAAAAATGTAGTATGATACCACTCAGTTTTGAAAGACTGGAATATTATTACAAGATATAGGCACAGTCAGTCTTGATATTTCCTTTTGTTTACGTCGCCACTCTTTTTGCCTGGCTGTACACATTAATTAATGAAATGCACAATAACCATAGCTATGCATTATACATTTTCATTACCCTTAGTGGCAACTGTATTCCGAGTGGCTTCAATAACTTGTTTGTCCAAGGCCCTGAAATATTAAACGAAAAGACTCTATTCAAAAAAATATATGTTTCTCCTGCAAAAACGTGCTGGCAGCTCAATGAAAGAGCTGGTCAAGAAGCAAAATGCAAGACAAACTGCAGTGAATTTTGGTACATGCCTATTAGATTTCAAAGACTTAGTTACTGATAGGAAAAGCAAGTGTTTTGTCTACCTGCTGTCAATATAAGTTTTCTTGATCTGTAAGTCTTGTCTTGAGTTCTTACTGTCACTCCACTAGAATCTGGCTCAAGTGATTCAACTTTCTCCCCATCCCGAAGGACACCACCAAAATTCACAAACTGGCTCTGAAAGATGATACATACAAAGAAGTTATTGTAAAATGATGCTTGGTTTTATAGATTACATTTGAAGTAATATTTCAAAGCCGCCTTCGACTCGAACTGGAACTAATTGCGTGGACTTTGAAATCCCGTCAAGTCCGAATAGGAGGCTTTTGAATAACTTCAAATACTCAATAATTATTCATTACCTAATTAGCCAACACAGAGGGAAAACGATTAATGTTGAAACATCTCCATTCATTTTTTTAGTCATTTGAAATACTCAGATAATAGCCTGTGACACAATTCAATCACCAACCCCTCTGTACCCTACCCAAACAGGATTTATCAATATAATCATATTTTTTTACTTGTGAAACTTGAATTACGTCACTAGTCATGCGCAGAAATGAAAGGTCAAGATTGTTTCCATAAAGCCTTCCCACATGGAAGTTGGCGGTGCACATGCAGTCTGGAACAAGATCCTTTGTATTCTACTTCTTCGAGAGAGGAGACCTGTATCTTCTCACGGAACGGTTCCTACAGTCTGCCATTGTACGGCGCAAAGACTGACTAGTACAAAAACATTTCGATGGCGAGGGCCTTGAAATTATGAATATTATGAATTCTGAACTTGGATTGCGTCACTAGTCATGTGCAGAAGCGAAAAGATCAAGAGTGTTTCCATAAAGCCTGTCCCACAATGAGGTTGGTGGCACAGAAGCATATAGTCTCAAACAAAATTATTTGTATTTTGACTTCTCCGAGAGAGGAGACTTTTGTCTTCTCACGGAGTGGTTCCTACGTCTGCCTTTGCATGGTGCAAAGACTGACTAATAGAAAAACTTTTCGAGGGTGAGGACCTTGAATTATGAATATTCATAGTTCAAAGGTCCTTGGACCTTGAAAGTTTTCAAGTCCCACTTGCAGTATCTTCCTGGAATTTCAAGGTACTGCACGTGGTACAAAATGAGAGCTCTGGTTGGCTGATTAGCTAGGACATGAATAATTCATGAGTATTTGAAAATGGCTTCAAGCTAAATGCAAAGAAAAACTTGATCAACAAAGTCAAATGTTAATACTTATTAATAATTAAACCTTTGAATTCCTTTCAAGTGGAGCTCTGATAAGAGAAAATGGTGCACATACAGCAAAACCTCAGGTTTGTCAGCAAAACACTATGCAAGTTATCAACAATTGTAAATAATAAGCAGCTTTACTTTACTTTTACTTTTTAAGAGAGCTTCATCTAAGGCAATGGATTTGCTGGTTGCCTGCCACAGCAACCACTCACCACTAGTTCTCAATACTGGCCTGACCTGCAAACATCTGAGGCATTTATCAGCTTTCAGCACTCCGGCATCTTTGTTGATTAGTCCTCTGTATCCATCAGGAAATCTCAGCTGGGGATAGCGGGACCTCAAGGCTGCCGAGGAGACCTCCTCGAAGGCCACACCCATTTTGTGTAATAATGTTGTTATCCTCTGCTGAGTTGTCCCTGGTGGTTCCTCTACTGTAAGCAGGTCTTTGTTTCTGCCAATGAATAGCAATATTGACAAGAATATTTCACTAACAATGAGATATTCCTGTCGATCCACTGACTTTTTGGTAGGGGTGTGCCACCAAGGTCTCCAAAACCTGACTCTATCAGAGACGAAAAATCCTTGTTTCTTATACCCTACCATAGACCTACAGTCAAAATTGTATACCCTACTGCAGACCTGAAGTTAGTGATCTAGGGTGATCTAGTTGGCCGCGGGATGAAAGCAGAATTGGCAGTTTTCATGTTGTTTTGCACAAGCATCATAAATGGGATGAGAACAATGCTAATGTCTGTTTCAAATAACAAAAGCTGTCTTCACCAGAACGAGTCGGAACAGCTCAAGAATATTGTTCTCACAACATCATGAAAATGGTCAATTGTTAATCATGTAATTGTTTTAAAATAAACTGTCTTTACCACTAAATGCGTCGCCACAAATTAGCTAGTGATCTCAGGAAAAATCCATAACATTGAAGGGGGATGGGGTATGCAATTCCAAAAACACAGTGGTTGTGGTTGAACAGAGACATATTTATTGTTCCGAGCTCTTAAGCCCCCCCCCCCCCCCCTCACCATCCCATCGGAATTTCCAAATGCCGCCCGTGGGGGGGGGGGGGGTACCTTTATTTTCTGGAATTGCCCAGTGTAAGCAAACAATTACATTGGCATTTGCCCAATAAATGTGGATAAAAAAAATAAAATAATTGTTTGGGAACCTGGACATCATCTCTTGAAAGAAATAACAAATTATAATAAAGTCATTAACCTGATAAAGAATTCCTCCTCTGCTTGCAGCTCAATTTCCTCCCATAACTTTCCAGAGTCCTTTGCCATCTTGACAAACTGTTGATCCTCATACCTTGTGCGAAACACTCGACTTTGGCCATGGGAACTACCCCTCCAGTGAGGAAGTGGAAACTATAGAATTGGTAAGATCATTCAGTGGTGTATCAGGAGAGGTGGATTGGGTGCAGACACACCCCTTTTGCAATGCAAAAATGGTTTAAATGGAAATGTAGTCCTAAAGACCAAGTTCTAGTAGCCCTAATGACAAAACTGGCTCTTCAAACAAGAAATGCAACCACCTTTCCAAAACCTTTTTCCTCTTCAAAATGGATAATAACTCATGATAATAATTTCTTGTTGTATTAGAGCAGATTTGAGACATGGTTGCTTCGTCAGCCAATCAGAATGCGAAGAAAATATTAAAAAACCAGTCACCCTTGTTTTCTTTGGTCACGAACTAAACGCACATCGTACAGACGTACTTACGTCGTCCTCAGATTGGTTGGTATCGAATTGCTGGAGGAAATTTGAAATTCCTGGATCCGCCCCTAAGTATATTGACTTTGTTTTTGTTTTCGGTACTCATCTGAAAGGTCACTCATCCTAAACTTACTTGCTCGATAAGTAGCGTGTTGTGCCCCTGTTTTGCCAGATTTCTTGCGGTAGCACTGCCAATCACCCCCGCTCCAACAACACAGACATCAAACACAACTCTCTCGGCCTCTTCGCTTGTAGTCGTGGAAGACGACATGATTAGAGTCCTGAGTACCTCTTTCTTATTAGATATTTGTAGGATAATAGGTATAAATTCCCATATTAAAGCTTTTACTGTCATTGAAGCCCGGGGGGGGACTCCCATATTTTTTGACCGGGGATGATCGTCGTATCTTTTAGGGGTTAAAATCACGATGGTTTGGTCTCTTTTAGGGGTGATCGTGATCTTCAATTAATTTTAGAGAGATTGGTATCTTTTAGGGCCGAAACTGTGTCCAAATTGTTTTTTCTTATGATAGTGCTTCTAAAAACCGTGTAAGAAGAGAGATTATTCGATTCGAGAAGACGATAAATTAGAAACAAACACGGAAATTTCTTGATGGGTATCTTTCACCTTTACCTGTGTCCTTCACGCCTACTTGGTACATAAGAACTCATGTTTTAGGGTATCTTTTAGGGTAATAAATTTTTTGAGCCACGCCATGGCCCGCCATGTTTGGTATCTTTTAGGGGTGAAACTGAAAATTTCTGACGATCATCCCCGGTCAAAAAATATGGGAGTCCCCCCCCCGGGCATTGAAGACGTAACACCTTGTTCCAAGCACACAACGAGCCGAAATATCCATAACAATTTGCAGTTGTCTCACTTATTTCATTCACGATATTACAATGTTAGACAGGGATTAATACAACTATAGATCTAGTAACATAAATAAAATCTTGGAAAGTTGTATTTACCTCGTTCTAACTGCTTAACCTTCCAGAATGTCCAGCCTTGGCAAACAAAATAACTTTGCATCCGCTATACATGCATCAAGAGTTTCCCGCTTCCGGTTGGCGCGCTTTGCATTCTGGAAATAAGCATGAAAGCGAGGCTCTGGCCGGCCTTTTTACAAGTTAAAAATATTTTCGCGCGCTAAAAAACAGCTTCAGAATCTCTTCCCATTAAGTCATTCAAACAAAAGGAATATTGCGTTTTATCCCTGTGGATTTTGCAAAGTTACAATTTCAGTTAATTGGCTATTAATTGGCTAAAACAAGTTTCATTTAAGATAGTTTTATTAGAAACGCAGTAAGTGCCAACTCGAGATGATGGCGGGAATTCGTGGATGGAAGGTAATGGATCTAAGAAAATGGCTGGCTGACCACGGACAAAAAGTTTCTGGGGTTAAGGAGGATCTTATAGAAAGGGTTGAAAATTGTAAAAAAGACAAAGTCGAGAGTAAGGAGGAGAGGAAAAAGCGTGAACACGAGGAACGAGAACAGAGATTGAAGCAGAAACTTCGAACACCGCGACAACAGCTTCCGAACCCCAAAACGCTCACAAACTGGGATAGAAACTTGGAGAATTTGCCAAACGTAATAATGAAAGACTTGATAAATTATCTAGTACTGGGGGACTGTGAACATTTTTCTCAGGAACAAATGAATTGCCATCGGCAGCTGAAAGCTTACACATTTTTCAAGGACGGCCATGTCCAAGATATTGAGATCGAGAATGTCACAGATGAATGCGAATATCAATTTGTGAGAGCTAAGGTCATTCCTTCAATGAGAACCGACGTGGTATACACAACCTGGGCTGTACTTGCAAAAGCTACGGGATTTATTCATTCAGCTGATTGCAACTGTAGTGCTGGGTAAGAGTTTCAAGACCACAACATACGCATTGCACAACCAATTTTTTTCCACTGATTCACTTCACACTTTCATTATGCGGTTGTGAAAATTTCTCCATGTTTTTCTATTGACCAGAATTAGAGAGGCACAACTGTTTTTTTTAAGGGTATGCTCAAGAACAGAACTTTGAAGAAAATATCTTATTGTCTGACTGCTCCTGAATGTATGTAATAAAGAGGCTTATAACGCATATTATAAACGTAATGTTTCGGAGTACATAAGTAACTTAAGTTTGTTGCCTCATGTTCCTCTGGACTGCTGACAAATTATTGCGGTTATTTTTTTTAAGTAGCGCATACTAAGCATTGATCATTCACATTTTAGGCTTGGCGAAGCATGCAACCACATCGCCGCATTATTATTTGCTGTGGAAGACTTCTGCAGAACCCAGAAAAACGCAGTTTCCTGCACTTCCCTCCCATGCAAATGGAACCAGCCTAGAAAGAGAAAGTTAAGCCCGCGGCGAATTGTTCAGATTACCCCTGTTAAACATGTGTATGGAAAGGAGAAAAAAAGAATGGCACTTCCAGATGACGTGGCTTACAAGCCAAGTGCACCTATTGATGCATCGTTCCTGGGTTCTTTTCTTAATTCACTTACTCAGGTCAATCCAATGCTGCAATACTTACGGTGTATAATCCAGCAGAGCCAATGCTGCAGTCAGAACATGATATTTCTGGTGAACTAAATGTTAGCAACTTTCAGGAAGTAGAGACAGAAACAGACAATGATAATATTGTCAGGTCATACAATCCATCTCCATTGCATTCTGGCATACATACTGGTATTACACCCATGGAAAGCAACAGGTACTTTGATTCCATAAAAATTGATCAGGGTGAAGCGGATCTTATTGAAGAATGCTCGAGGGGGCAAAACAAGAACCCTAAATGGAAAATTGCTAGGATTGGGAGACTGACTGCCTCTATGATGGGTGCTGTCTACAAAAAGAGAGAAACCACTGCCCCAGACAAACTAGTTTCACAAATCCTACAGGATCAGCCTGAAACCTGTTTAGATGGTGTGCCTGCAATAAGGTGGGGCAGAGAACATGAGCAAGAAGCAAGGCAAAGATACATAACATTTATGAAAGTCAATGGCCACAGAAATATAACTGTGTTTGAGAGAGGGCTTGTAGTTAATGTTAATTATCCATATCTGGGGGCAAGCCCAGATGGCTATGTGTATTGTCCCTCCTGCAAAGAATATCAAGGACTACTCGAGATCAAATGTCCATATAAATGGAGGGACAAAACCATCAATGATGCACTCAAAGACAGTGATTTTTATTGCTACAGGGATGACAAGGGTGAAATAAGGCTAAAACAGAACTCAAACTACTTTATCCAAGTACAGGGACAAATGGCTGTATGCAGGAGAAAGTGGTGTGATTTTATTGTCTGGACAAATCAAGATTTATATGTACAGAGGATTACATTTAATGAAAAGCTTTGGGAAGAAAAAATACTGCCAAAACTGAAAAAGTTTTACATGGAAGCAGTAGTACCAAGAGTTATTGGGATCTAGACCTTTCTATCCCCCTCCTATAAGTTTGACTCTAGAGCAAATTCTGAAAAGAAGCCTCTTGATATATGATTTTCTGTTTAGACTATGTTTAACAGTAACACCAGGAATTATGTTCCATAATAAAGATATCATGCTAAAGAGTTCTGAATGTTTTATTTCCACAAAGTAGATTCACTTGTGTTTACAAAGTAAAACAATTCAGATAATTATATATAAATAGTTTTTTTGTATGTTTCATACATTAATGTACAATGCAAGTACAATTGGCACAGCCATGCTGTAAATATGGATTATAAATAATATCAGAATTGGAAATATTACAATTATTTTCATTAAATATTGTGCAAATTCATTTTAAATGAATGTACAGGTATGTTTTCTATTTGCATTAGGGTATTTTTATTTACAATTTTATGAAGATTTTAATCCTCACCAATTTAGACTTTTGTTTTTCTTTTACAGAACAAGCTGTCTTAAGATTCTTTGGATTTTTCTGAGAGTTAAAGGGGCACTCGCACACTTGCCTGGCAAGCAAATAATTTAAATCGCAATCCAATTCCATCCTCTTGGTAATAGATACAAATACTATAGATTTGTATTGATTTAACAGTTAAAAGGTCATTTAACAAACCTGGGGTGTTATTTTGATTATTCCCAGTAAACTTAAATGTATTTTTGGTGGTTGTACAAAAAATAAGCGTGCGAGTGCCCCTTTAAACCAGAAAGCTTTAGTTCTTCCCGCAATGGATGAATTATACTTATTTATTATGTACATTCCATCCGTTTATAATTACCGGTGATCAAATAAATAATAAATATTGTGTTCACTACTTTGAGGCATAATGCATATGAAGATACATGGTTCAAGATACATGGTTTCATGCGCAATGTAAAATCGAAACAGGTGTAATTTAAGGAGAACATCACATTACCAATTTGAGATATAAGTTATTTTCACCTTTTTTCTATTGCGCTCACCATTACCCAAATATTATATATCTTTATTATATAAACACGAGTGTTTTACTGGGAAATACGCCACTCGTAGATCTCATACGAAGCTACATCCGGGTCCTCAGTGACATATTTTCCATATCCCCACTAGTGAGGATATCGGTCAAAACAAAAATGCTTGGAAATCAATTTGGAATATTTTTTCTGGTTTGTCTATATAATAAAAAGAAAATTACACGGTGGCTTGGAGATATGAGTTTTATTTTCTCGTGTCAAAAACAATATTTTACTCATTCGCTGCGCTCATTCGTAAAATATTGTTCTTGCCACTCGAAAATAAAACTCATATCTTCGCGCCACCGTGTAATATCCTCTATGTATGCCATGCAATATTTCAAGTTTTTGCAAATTACCTTGCTAATGGTGGCTCCAAGTTGGTCAATGCAGCACAAATCATTACAATGTTATTTGCATGATGCCACTCTGAGGAAGGTATTACACCTTGCAAAATTCTAAAGTTTTTTATCTGTTCCATTTTTCTCTCCACGTGTATACGAACTGAGGCAATGCGTCTTGTTTCTTCCACTTGTTTTCTTGTCATTTGTTTCTTTGATGAACTCTTTTAGGAGGAATATTTAAAGTACACCCATAATTCTTTAAGAGTTCCGCAATGTCAAAGCCTTTATCAGCCATAATACTATCTCCTGGTTCCAAAAGAGCAAGAAGTCCAGATTTTTTAACAATATGATTATCGGAAACATGACCACCCCAAAGTTTTGACAAAAAAGAGACTGAACCAGTAGGGTTATACGGTTATACATTCGAATGACAACCATATTGGATTTCGCGCGCGTCGTGTTTACAACTCATATATTGTCATTTTCTCCGTAAATAATATATATACAGGCGAATTTATAGCCCACAGTCCATCGTAACAATCAAGAAAGGTTATGTTTTAGTTAAACGAGCAATAGTTTGTGACTTTTACAACGATTTTTGTGGTCTCAATCATGAGCACAGAGGAGAGTGAAGAGCTGACTTACGATGAAGTGGATATGTGGTGTGTGGATGCTCTCAAGCTCTTTTGTCGCAAGCGAAATTTAAAAGTTACTGGGAACCACAAGGTGCTTGTTGCTCGTGTGTTTGCGGCATCAGAGATGAAAGTTCTCATCCAGCCAACTGCTGAACAGAGGGTCACGTCCACGGCCAACGAAAAGGCTCAACTGTTGAAGCTGAAGGATGGATCTTCATTGCCAGACCCTTGTAGTCTGAAGGAAGGTTGGCTTTGCGAAAGTGATGGAATGACATTGTGGCCTCCGATATTCCTAAGCGACATCACTGTGTTTCTGATGGGAAATCATCCTGGAAAGGACGTAGCTCTGCATGAACGTGTGCTAAACGAGTATAAAGAAGGCAAAGCTTTCAGACTCTATGAATCTGGTTGGCTAAAAGAGATTTACTGGCACCAAATATTTACAGATTCGGAACATTGCTTCCTCAAAGCCAAGTGTACGCATACAATGAAAATAGGGGACACACCACACACCGCCTGGATAGCTGCTGAAAAGAAATCTGGAAAGATTACTAGTGGTTATTGTACGTGTGTTGCTGGTAAGTGCCAAAAATATTAATTCTCAACTGCACTGGACTATTGGTTTGCTACACACCACGAATATATATGTTTGATTCTTTTCTTATTCACTTTTATATATTTTTTCTATATAGAATGAGCTCCTCGTGTATTCATGTGACTGCCCTGCTTTTCCGTATTGAAGCTGCAAACAGAAATGGCCTTACCAACCCAGCCTGTACCTCAAAGGAGTGTGTATGGACTGTCCCTGCAGGCAGAACAGTAGTACAACCAAAGAAAATTGCTGACATGGTCTGGAAAGCATCTAAATTGAACAAAGGTATATTATGTGTCATAGGTTTCTGGAACACCCTGTGCCTGACAATGTTTTTGTTTTGTCAGTTATGAAAATATGACTGCCAGTTTGTTGTTTATTACCTTGATGATACAATTACCATATTTCGGTGTATGAAAGTGCATGTCTGTTGCCATTCAACGTTTTTATGGTTCAACATGATCTTTGGTGTTATGCAAGTCAGACATAAGGTCTTAGGTCATAGAGCCACAAAAATGTAAATGTTCACCAGTTAAAGGCACACATAAAAATTGATTTTGATTTCTATTAACCAATGTTTCTAGTTGCACCGATGTCATGCCAAAATAAAGGATCTGTATGCACATAGATATTCAACTTGACGTTAAGCAAAAATATTTTGTTCCTTTATAGAGCCCAGCAGACCTGCTGTGGACAGACGACGCTCCCTTTTTAAGCCTGCAGAGAAGAAAGTTGCCTTATCTGAAAATGAATGGCAGAAAGTGCTGTATGATGGTCTCAGACATGCAGTCCCAGAATCTTGTTTTGTATTGATGCAAAATGCTGGGCATGAGGAAGAGGAATACCAGCAACTCCAAGCACTGTCTAACAGTAGTCAGTTGACTGTAGGTGATATTAAAAGACTCGAACAGGCCACACTTGGACAGGCTGAGAATCCTGCATGGCATGAGCAGCGCAAGGGAAGGATAACTGCCTCAAACTTCTACAAAGTGAGGACCAAAGTCGAAAGTCTGAAAACTGCCAGAAAACATGTCAGCTCGGAGACACTTGTGGGTAGCTTGATGGGTAAAACTGCACCACCTGAAAATGTACCTGCATTAAAATATGGCAGGGAAATGGAACCTGTGGCAAAAGCAGCATTTATTAAACTGTTTGTTGAAAACCATGATAATGGAAAACATCGAGAATGTGGACTTTTTATTCACGAAGAAAAACAATTTCTAGGAGCATCACCTGACTTACTATTGGAATGTTCATGCTGTGGAAAAGGTATCCTGGAGATTAAATGCCCTTTCTCTGTTTCAAATGAAATTCCAACAACAAACAACTTAAATTATCTTGTTACTGTTAATAACCAAGTTACTCTAAAAAAAAAATCATCACTATTTTGCACAAGTTCAAGGACAAATGGCCATATCTAAGAGGAACTGGTGCTATTTCCTAGTTTACACACAGAAGGGGTATCACATGGAACTAGTCAAACTAGATCAGGATTACTGGCTCACTCTGCAAGACAGTCTAGAATGGTTTTACATCAATCATTTAAAACCAGCCATAGAGGCAAAGAAGCAAATACATGTAGTAAAATAGTTTTAAATAACTACACTACAATTTCCATATGAGTCATTAGAATATATGCAACAAGAATTGCTGAGATGATGACTCATAGAAATGTGAGAATACAGTTTAGTAAAATCCTGCTAGCATACTTCACTCATGGCCAAAATTATAGATTTCCTTGTTTCCAGAAATTAAATTTGCTACTCACTATATTATTGTGATAGATAGTGGGCATGAGAGCCAAACAGTTTACCTGGTTTGTGATAGAGTATGCAAGTTGGTCTCTACTATTCTATCTTAGATCTAGTTCTTCTCGTTATTTTCTACTATTTTGAGTTTTTAGGCTTTTGGGGTTTCTTTATGAAATGGTTGGCATTTGAACTGGTTATTGTGACTAGCCACTAGCCACGCTGAATCTATACTGCAATAAATATGTTATTTACTGGCTGGGAGGTCCATATAGGGAAAAACTGCAACCGAGGCTTGGAAAATGTTGACCGAGGCGGGAGGCGAGGTCAACATTTTCCAGGCAGAGGCCACAGTTGTTCCCTATACGGACCGACCTAAAGCCTGTAAATAACTTATTTATTTTTTTCCAACTCGAAAATTTTTTCGATGAAAGCAAGCAAATGGTTACTGTGACCTAGGTCAGAGATAGGAAAATATCGCCCCTGCGCACGTGCTCTAAGAACCAATAATTGCAGAATTTGTTACCATGCCCTCTAGGAAAAAAATAAAAAACAATAATTACAATTCAGAGTCATGTTATTGAGGAAATAGGCAATTATGTCTTACATAAGGGTTTGTACAAATTGCAAATCGCTGCACAGACAAGAATAATATTGTCTAAGTTATCCATCAAAGAATTGGCAGCTCATGCTTAATCAGTCGAAATGTTTTTAACCGTCTAATTGCTTGTTCCACATATATCCTCAAGTTTGCTATGTTCTTGGTTTTTTTTTACATCTGCTTTACTGAATTGTTCCTGGCCTCGCTTTCCAGGCGGGATGTGGAGCCGCGCATGCCTCAGAAGCAAATCCTCAGTGATGGTGAATCCCCGGTCAGCCATGACCTCATCATAGGGCTCCAACATGTCGTAAAATCCTGACTCACGGGTTAGGTACACATCAGATGTGCGGCCTCCCCAGGCCTTCGACACAAAATTAAATGCCCCACCAGGAGTAATAGACAGCAATATCTTGGCAGTGTTGTGGTGTTTGTAGTCAGACCACGTAGCAGCTCTCAGAGCTGGATCACTTGGTGTTTCAATGAACACTTCCGTACAGTCAATTATATGTCTAACTTTGGAATAACCAGGCTTGTTAAATTTCTTAGGTAAAGTTTTCCTGGTGACTTGAAATGGAGGGTTGTACACCAAACACCCTAGTTCACTGGCCAAAATTTTTATCCATGTTGTGAAAACATTTGTTACAGTTGTAGCAGAGATAGCAAATCTCTGAGCTAAGTCGGCATTGGTCGAGCCAAGGCGAAGTTTCATCATTGTAAGTAGAAATTCATCTTTCGGTTGAAGCAACCTTTTAGGACCAAATTTCTTGGGACTCTTCTTGAAATTTCTCCCCTTTCGAGTAGATTTTTTAGGCCCAGCCCAATATCGAACCTTCTTTACTTTGACCAAATCAAACAAAGTATCAAATGTTTTCCTTGAGGGAATTCCAGTTAGTAGATTTATTTCTTTATCTTTCTTCAAGTCTGAATAACTAAGACCTTGCTTTTTAGTTTTCAGCTTTTCTTTATAGGCGTTAAGTTCCTGCTTGAGTTCCTTTATCTCGTCCTGAAGTTCCTTTATCAATTTATCCTTTCCATCATTGTCAATGGCTGCAGTATGTTTATTAGGCTGTTTTGGACTGTCTGCATTTCCGGAAATAGAAACAGTACATGTCAAGGTCTCTGCTAAAGGAGAATCACACGTGGTGCCAATGTCTAGACAAGCCGATTCATTTGCTTCAACATTGGCTTTCTCTCTGCTTTTCTTTGTCCGTTTTCGTCGCTTTACAGGAGTTGGTGTCCTATCATATGGCAATTTTCGTTTTCCTCCCTTCAGCTTTGCTTGTTTGGCTTTGAAGTCATATCCCAAGTCCTCAGTGGGATCAGGATTTTCGTCTGTTGGTTTTCCATCGACAAAATGTTTGCTACAAACTCGAGAAGAATTTTTTGGAGTCCACATTTTACCTTTTTTTGCCGTTTACTTCTCTGTTAATATTGTTCATCCATCGAACCCTTGCTGCTTTTTTTTTCTTCTGAGTAGGAAAAGGAAAGAGCTTGAATGGTGGCTCACAGTTACAAGCTTCTGTCGCGTTCAAGCAGTCATGGACACTGCACATTTGTTTTGTCCACTTGTTCAACCTTTTCCCGCTGTTCGGACAGCCAACAACAACACAATTGCGGTTCCCAAATCCCATACCTATAGGCGTATAAAGAATTTAATGATTAGACAAAGGTCACATCTAGCTGAATCGAAGTAGGGTCAAGTTGTGATGATCTCTTGGGGGGATCTCTTGCCATGTCCTCGGAACTTCCTCACCATATCCCACTGTATCTTCGTGGATAAAAGACATACAATTAAGTACAAATACGGCTGACTTACCGGTAATGGGTTTGTTATCCGATTTTGTTAGCTCAAAAATGCTTATTCGATGAGAAAATGGCAATATAAGAGTTGAAAACACGACACGTATTAATGTGCGAAATCCAATATGGCTGTCATTCGAGAGTTGGTGCTCACTTTTTTTCGAAGGGCCATCCCAGAATGCATAGCGCGCCAACCGGAAGCGGGTGTATGGCCAGCGGTTTTTCACGCAATCACGTGACCTTGCATTGTCCTTTTTCGCGCGCAGATATGTATTTTGCTTCTATAGTTGATTGCATTTGTTATTCTATTTTATTCGGCTTAGCAAGTAAGAGCGAAAAGCAAAACATATTTCATGACATTACATTGTAAATGCCTACAGTACAGAGAGTTAAGTCGAGAGAGTACAGGCTCTAAAAAAAATACACACAGGGAACCCAATCGTCTAGGTCCAGTCTTCTCTAGCATAGAACGCCTGACTAATGATCTTCGAATATGCGGGAAACTTGAAAATTTCCGCCCCGTCATTGCATATCAAAAGACATTGCATAAACAGCCACATTGTTTGCATAGCTGTTTGATGGATTCAGTGCTCGACTTGGATGTCAAGTTTTTTGCGTCATTTGAAAGTTGCATTGGTAAGTTGTGCTCGAAAAAGCGAATAATAATGGAAGATATGCCGCCCAAACTCGACCAAACTGTCTTTTTTGGCATTTAACTTATTTCTCCTTCATCTTTCAGGCAATCGCTCTTCTTAGACAAAAAACCGACCACCTTACCGCTTTACAATACACCCAGCAAGTTGCCGAAAAGCTAAATTCTAAGAGAGCTCGACAACAAGGGGAGGTATGTATAAAAGATGATAGTTTGATTGAATGGGAAAAAGCCACATAAAATCCACTTGCCTAGTGTAGTTTAATATATATATTTAGGCAATGCCTAAAGGCGGAGCTCCCAATAAGATTTCATAACGTCATTGGTGACGTTATCACATGACCATTTTGTTCCTTAACATTTTTGTCTAAGGTTGGCTGTCTTACCACCCTTCCTTCATTAGATATTTTAAAGTTAAAACTTTTCTTTGTTTACACAAAGGCCCTTAAGTCGTCATCTATGACGTCACATCACTTGAAAATGTTAGTGCACCACTTTAGCACCAAGAAAACTTTGGTGAAGTTTGGCTGTCTTACAACCCTTCCTTCCTTAGATATTAACATTTCTTTCTTTACACAAAGGCCCTCAGTACGTGTTGTCATTGATGATGTCACATCACTTGACCATGTTAGTGTGCCCACTTTAGCACCAAGACAACTTTGTCGAAGTTTGGTTGTCTTACCACCTTTCCTTTCTTTATTGTTCTTTGTTTACACTAAAGCCCGTTAATGATGACATCATCAATGATGTCACATTACTTGACCATGTTAGTGCACCCACTTTTGCAAGAAGACAACTTTGTTGAAGTTTGGTTGTTTTACCACCGTGACAAAAACTGGGATACCTGTGGCGAACGGACACACACATGCACACACAGAATGACGGCATAGGTTTTATTCAGGAATGAAAAAGAAAAAATCGTATCTCTGGAAAGAAAGCTCCAATAGCGACACTAAAAAACACATATCCAAGGTGGGGACTGCTCAACTTATTATTATTATTTTTACAAAATACAAGGTGTCCAATGTGCTTTAAACAAAAACGGGGTGGGTGTAGGTGTATTAAATGAAAAATCCAAGGGTATGCCTACAACAAAGTACCCCAATCAGGGAATGTGGATATAAAATGGTGTGTAAAATACCTGATTTGGACCCTTCTTTCTTATCTTTTTAAGATTGAATTTCTAAGTGCACAGCTACTGAAGGTCAAGCAGGAACTAGTAGGGATTCATTTGAGGACAGAAATATTACAACCAAGAGAACAAAGTACAGATGACTTTGATATCCTTACCCCACCCCCCTCATCTGAGAATGGTAGCCAGGATCAGGGTATGCTGCTAGAGCTGCATCAACATGCCAAGTTTATGAGGAGTGGTGAGAGAAAGGCTTTTTGATATAATTGAGTACTTTCTTTAAGCTAGAACAGCTTTTGTCTATACTCTTTATAGTGTCACTACTATGTACCCAGAGCATTCACGAGTTGAGCTACCAGATACAGATGCTGACATCACTGCTGAAACAATAGCACAAGCTGTAACAAGTATGTCTTGCAAATTATTTTTATTGTTTGTTACAGACATTTTAGAAGGAAATATTGGCTTACTTCAACTGTCTAAATCATGAAGTGATATATAGAAATTTAAACGTGTGAAGCCATAAATTATTCATACCCCTCCCATGGAAGGGATTTGCAATATGGTCCCCCAACCCCCAAATTTCCAGTGAAAAATAAAGTGATTGTATGCCTTGCTAAAATCTAATCCATTGATCAGTTGGCTCTGGTCATACTTTTTCTTCCTAGAGAGTTAGGTATCTGTAACACCCCTTGTGCTCGGACTGCAGGGGACTATAATAATTATTAGAAAATAACACCTATGTTGTATTGTGAATGTGCGCATTCTGATTGCTTAAAAAGCGTGTTTGTAAGAGACCTGAGAAACACGATTGTCACGCAACGCTGTCGCGCGTGTGTATGTTATTTTCTAAAAGCAATAAATATACTTTCTGCATGCTCTCTGGTTTCTTACAAACACTCGGGGAATGTTGGTCGAACTGATAAAACTTGAAAGCGGCTCGTGTCTTTCAAGTTTTGATCAGTTCTCCCAACATCCCCCTCGTGTTGTAAGAAAGCAGAGAGCATGCGGAAAGTACTTTTATTGCTTAATAAAGGTACTGATGAATACATAGTTGAAATGAATGGGAAAGGCGTCCCTATACAGGGTGAGCAAACATAACATTCCAAGATCATGATATTCACTGGAATTCCAGGGTTGACAGGGACAACTCAACATTTCCAGGGTGGGCAAATGGAACTTGGGTCCTTAACATGGGGGGGGGGACAGGGTTTTGGTCAATGCAATTGGCAATGCTGTGGTGTTGATTGTAATGACGGGATAGCGTTTGGTGATGATGATAATGTTAATGAGGGGAACATATTTTTTATGGCATAAGAAACCAAATTTAAATGGTTTTCAATATTTCTGTCATAAAGCAACAACATCACTTCTTGCTGACATGTGCAGAGTGATTAAAACAATATTTTTTTTTTCTGGCCAGGCCTGAGTGTTCATCCAATGTTTTTTCTTAAGTATTATCTAGAGATTCATCTATGCACTTGTCCAAGCTTCCTCCTGATTTACTGAAGTCCTGTATTTCTGGAATAAAAGGTAACGGCATATTGTCATTAGGGTCATATCAGTTCAATCAGAATTCACATTTATATCCATTTACACTGGCCCCAAGTCACAGTCCGTCTGCAATTTTTGTCTCGCGAGTTGCGGCGATTTTTCTCGGACGTACGTGCGCGTCAACTCAAAACTAGGTGCAACTCGGCCCGATCTGCCGCGATTTTCTCACGTGATGTCGCGGAGATTTCAAACTCTTTGCAACTTGATGCGATTTGAAGAAAAGAGACCAGAGAAATCGCACCGGATTTGCATCTCGTTTACACTAGAGAGTTGGAAGTGTAACTTGCGCAAGAAACATCACCACGACAAATGCGTGTAGACCGGCCCTTCTGCAACCAGTTCTGTTGATTCTCTTTCATTAAATTACTCATGCCCGAGCCCTAAAATTCGCAGGATTACGTAGGAATTTATGAATTACGTCCAAAAGCAAAATTAGCGATTCCGTAGCAGTCCCTACTTTGGCGCACCCCCAAAGAAGTGCGCGCGAACCCCCGACGAATTATTCCAGAAGCCTCGAAGGAAGGTTTGATCGTAAGGTGTTCAGGGTATGTTCTAAAGAAAATTTCTTAACGTAGGCCTTTTAGAGTCACCCTTCTTAGTGGATAAACAGTCAAAGGTCACTAAATGTGTTGTTCACTTGGTTGAATGTCTTGCAAATGAAATCATTGGCAACAAAGAAAATAGGGTAAGTAGCAAAGAAAATAGATGCAATGGAAAATATGGCCGTACTTACAGTGCATGAAAATATTTTAAAAAGTGCAACATCAGCCATTAAAAAAAACAAGCTCGCAAAGGATTGCCCTACCCCATTCTATAAGCATGTGAAGTGGGAGCGCGGCCACGAGGAACCGCGAAGGGGGTTCTGGGAAGGAAGAAAGAAGACTCGCCTTCCCTTCCCAGAACCCCTGGGGCCGCGCTTCTTCCGGTTTTCGCTCGCCCCTAATCCCTCCCCGGCCTTCCCTTTTAGAGCCGCTACGCAGGCTGACCCATGAATGGTGGACACACTTCTAACTTGTTGCTTGGAGACCAATTTTGTTTTTCCTTTGTTGTATAGTTTTGCCAAATTAAATATATAAAGTTCACTTTTTTTTTATTCCAGACAAAACGATGCCAGTTGTACGCAGACCTCATTTGCAAGCTTGGTTGCCTACGACGTTGCGAGATGAGGTTGTGCCGAGGCTGGTAGCGCATGTTGAAGAGTTTTCCTCTAAACTGCGAGAAGTTTCTCAAGGTAAAATTATTTCACTTGAATCACCTAGTAAGAGGATTTGTATACTGTGTATATTTCACGAGATTCACTGCTTTATTTTACACTCTGCCATCAAAGCTGTTTTGAACATGAAAAATATTTCGTTCTTTCACAGATAGCCGATCAATACGTCCCATGGTGCATCAGTACAAGAACGCTTGCCATGTTTTGTGGCCCTCGAGCAGATCTTAACCGAGACGTTACCAACGAAACCATTCTCTCCTTTTGGTAAGACAAAAAATCTCAATTGCATTAATAATTGCACGGATTGCATACTTCAGCGTTTTATTTAGATAAGGGACGGACCATTTGATACTTGGAGGGGGGGGGGGGGGGGGGGGGCTGATTCCCAAAAAAAATTCGAGCAAGCCTCTGACCTAGAAAAAAATAACGCGCAAGCAAAGTGGCGAAAAAAAAATCGGGCAAACTCACTATAAACTCCCTCCTGATTTACCCTTTTTAGGGAACCTGATGTCTTTATAAATAGAAGGATTTTTTGGTCGGCTCGCGCTGCGCGCTCGCCATCAACAACAATTTAAATACGCCAGAAACATATAAGTGACTTGAAACGTGTAGCAAACATACATTGCTTTAGTGCCAAGCTGCGAAATATTCGCAGAATAAACAATTGAACAGATTTTGAAAATAATGTTGTTGCAAGACTTCAAGATGTTAAATGTTAGCATATTATCACTTACCACTCTTGCTCTACTTTATTGAGCGAAAATGAAATATTATGAAAAGAAACCTGCTTGGGTTAGCAGTCGAGAGTTCATTATTGACCAATATGATCATAAACTCGCCACAAATAATCCACAGCTTGGTTCGCCGTTACATGTTTCAACTAAGTTATATGATTCTGAATACGCTTAATATTTGTTTTCAAATTTAAATAATTTCAGAAAATGATAAGTAAAAGTTTACTTACTTTCAACTGATATGTCCAAAATTGCAGCAGCGTCGCGCTCACAAAAAGCTGTGGTGTAGTTGATTTAGAAATTATAACATCCTACTAGGCATGCATGATTACTTTTTGAAATTTTTATGATGTTTTTATTCAGTGACTCCATTTCTTAAGCGTGATTCTCATCTCCTATAAATAAGAACATCATTAACCTCGTAGATCTTCAAAATCGCGGCGCGCTTCGCGTGCATTGATAACATACAAACTTATCAGTTGTCAGCCTTCGTTTTCGTAAACCCGAACTGATCCAGATGCTTAAGCATACCGATTTCGCGAAATGCTAACATAACAGGAGAGTATGAAATCAAACTTTATTGAAGTGATCAATTGTCGCTTTGAGAGCGAAATAATTCAAGTATTGTCGACGAACCAAAAAAAGAAATATCAGGAAAAAATATCGAGCACAGACACGTTCTAGGAAAAAAATTCGAGCGCAAAACTGGACGCGAAAAAAATATCGAGCCCCAAAAAATTAGCCACTCCCCCCATCAAATCAAATGGTCCGTCCCTAAAAGGAAGATGTCAGAAACAACATCACTTGTACTTGTGGTTGTCTTGCACTTGCTTTCGAAACCGGTAAGCTTTTTTTTCTAGACATATAAGCAAATAGCTTCCCGTACGCTCAGCGTACCTATGATTTTTTTTTTGGACATGCGCCTGCAATGGACCTTGTATCGTTTGTGTCGTTGTTTCGCGCTGCGCATTTTCAATGGGATTTTGGGTTTTTCTGTTCCGTCACTCAAACAATCTAAGCCTATCAGGTTCTTGCCTTGTTTCGCCTAGTGCAGTCGAATGGTTTTCTGTCGCGAACCAAAATCAGTTGATTGCACTAAAGGCGAAATAATGCAATGACCTGATTGGCTTAGATGGTTTGAGTGGTGGATCAGAAAAAGCAAAATGAAACCACGTTTTGAACTCACAGCGCGGAACAAACGGTTTTGGCTATGAATTATTGGACTCGCCCACAACTACAGACTGATACTGTAGAATAAAGATTGAAAACCCGAATGGTAATACAACGCCCAAAACGTTATGCAATACACGGTTTCAGTATATAATTTTTTATTATTTTCTTTGCCACTAATAATAATCACTTACTTACTTTACTGCATTACAGTTCAACAAGAGTTAAAGAGATGTCTGGATGGCTCTCTGCTCCACGTGTCTTGTTCTTACCCACTCTATGCCTACTATATCTGGAGGATTCAAGGACTCATTGCTTTTAAGTGATTAGAGCGGATTTCAGATGACCGCCGAAAGTAAGCCAGACTTGCGTTTGTACCTTGGGCAGGTCTTCATTCGCGAATCTGCCTGCTCACGATCCTCTTGCATCACAATGGACTGTAGGAGATAGGGGACTGTAGGAGATAGGGGTAGGAGATAGGGGACTGTAGGAGATAGGGGTAGGAGATAGGGGACTGTAGGAGATAGGGGACTGTAGGAGATAGGGGACTGTAGGAGATAGGGGACTGTAGGAGATAGGGGTAGGGGACTGTAGGAGATAGGGGTGCTCGTCGGGACATCGGAAAATACACCCTAAAATATACCAGGACATAAAAAAATCCACGTTTTGCTTGGTTTGTGACCCTTTCATTCATTTGTGTACCCCTAAAAAATACCATATTTAGTGAAAGCCACAATATTTCTCCAATACCCCCTAAAAAATACCCGAGAGTCGATGTTGACCCCTAAAAAGTACGACGAGCACCCCTATCAGGTCGACATGTGAAGAACCCCCCCCCCCCCCCCCCCCCCCCCCCCCCCCCCCCGTGCTGGGAGGGTGCCAGCCAGCACGATCGCTAGCAACCCTTGCTCCGTCAACTAGACCGCAGCCTTCTCAAAGATGTTGTAAATCATCGCAAAACAACCTATGCAAACTTTGTCTTTCAATGAGTAGGGACCCAGTCCAACAGAACAGGCGTCTTGGAATTCAGATTTGCGTTTAGTCAGAGTTTTTACTGGTCGAGAGCAAATTGTTTCGTCTGTCAAATTGCGAACGAAATCAAAACGCACCAATGCTCACGTCACTGACTAAACGCAAGTCTGACTAATTTAGCCTCCTGATTGGTTAGTTGTTGAATGGCTTACACTCCTGATTGGTTAGTTGTTGAATGGCTTTCACTCCTGATTGCTAGTAGTTTTGTATTTGCGTTTAGTTTTCGACACTCATCTGAAATCCGCTCTATTATAAAGTACCGCACAAGCGCGTGATGTTCGAGAACAGAAAACAAGCTATAATCCCTCCATTGTAATTCCGCGCGAATTTTGTGATCATCTCAAGTCATCATTTCATCATCACACGCATTCACGGGGAAGGTTAAGTATTAAATATCAATAATTTATCGTTATTATAGAATATTTATTGTTTGCTATGTAACAGTATTGTATTTATGATCTTTTTTATCACTTGCCTAGTTTCGTACATGTTTTCCAAAATACTGGCAAAATTTAAACAAAAAAATATATTGCAGTAACTAGGTATGATGACAAACATGTTACATTGAGTGTTTTACTGGGAAGTATGTCATTTGTACATCTCATATGAAACAAAAACTACATCCGGGACCTGAAGGGTGTATTTTTCATATCACCACTAGTGAAGATATCGGTAAAAATAAATGCGCTTGGCGATCGATTGTATCATCTTAGTTTGTCTATGCCTTTTGTGCGCTAGTTCGTAAAATATTGTTCTTGCCACTCGAAAATAAAACACATTCTTTGCGCCACCGTGTTATATTCTCTAACTTAATACCACGCCACAGAAAATACAGCCAATCAGAATGCAGGAACGGCGCTGTATACAGGCATCAAGATGCATTGTTCGCGCACCGCGAGTATGGAACTCTTGATGCCTGCACATTCGGCGGTATTCCACTCAACCTTCCCATCGTGCACTGTGTTTACGTAAAACGTTGCCTTTAATTTTCTGTAGCGTGGTATAAAATAGTTATACAGTGAATTCTCGTGGTATACTGAAGAATTTTCCACTTGTCACTTGCATTTTCTCAGCATACAGACCAGAAAATACGCGTGGGATATTCTGCAGTATAGCACTCGATAGCGTTGTATAACTAGTATGTATCTAGGTATTAGTAACAAATATATTGCAGTATCTCTGTGTCAACTGAGGGATAGCAAAGCTTTGGAACTGCTCGGCATATCGTGCTAAAATAAACAACCGGTCATCGGACAATGTCCAATGAAAATTGAAAGTTGACCGATCAAATCTTTGTCTGGCCGGACAGTTTGACCGGCCACATTCAACACGAGCCTTCATATTTTGCGCGCGTATATGACAGAGCTGAAATCTACTTAATCTACTTGGGCGATCTGTATGTCCGCCACCTTTTATCCCCGGTAGAGTGGCCGTTCATGTGCGATTTTTACAGCGACGTCATGATGATGCCATATAGCGGTGTGTGAACGGCCGGCGATTCATATGACGATTTCACTGCCATGATCGCAGGTAAAAAACGCACTGTGTGAACGGTCACTGTAATACTATAGATTAGAAAATAACACTTATGTTGTATGTGAATGTGCGCATTCTGATTGGTTAAAAAGCGTGTTTGTAAGAGACCTGAGAAACACGATTGTCACGCAACGCTGTCGCGCGTGTGTCTGTTATTTTCTAAAAGCAATAAAAATACTTTCTGCGTGCTCTCTGGTTTCTTACAAACACTCGGGGAATGTTGGTCGAACAGATAAAACTTGAAAGACACTCGCCTTCGGCTTGTGTCTTTCAAGTTTTGATCAGTTCTCCCAACATCCCCTCATGTTTGTAAGAAAGCAGAGAGCACGCGGAAAGTACTTTTATTGCTTAAGTATAGAATAGTAAATGAACGATTCCAGCTATAAGCGCGCGCTCTTCTTTATTCAGAAATGTCCAAGCCGTGTCCCACAACTACCAGAATGCAGCGCGCGCGTACGTTATAGCTCTGGAATCGTCCACTCCACGGTTTAATAATTTCACGTGAAAAACGAGGGCGATATCGTTTTTCAAGTGAATTCAGCGTGGAATTTACGAATCGAGTGAATTTTTCTTGAATCCCTTAGCAAAGATTATTTTAGTGAAATGATTCGAGGTTTGAACTTTCTTTGCACGCGGTTAACTTATGTTTTGTCGATTTCAGCTTTTAGCCATTGAATTCCACGTTAGAGCGGTTTTCGTAAGAATTAAACGGAGCCTGTCACCATACGCGCATGCTCCAGGAGCGATCATTGATTCATCAGTAAAACTCATTAGACCATCCTATCAGATAACTACTTAAGAATATGCAAAGCTAAAAAACATTGTCCGATGGATCGAGAAATATCGAGATTATATACGATTAGTTTTCGAAGTTTTTAGCCTTCGCTGGCCATCGTTACAGGACGACACATTCTCGTACCCAGAGCTCCCCCGCTCGTCTCCTCGCGGGGGAGGCTCTGGTGACGGCCACTGACGCATGCGCGAGATTTGATACAGAGCCGTTCAATCTCGTACTCAGAGCCCGTCATCTTCTGGCCAGCGGCAAGATTCAGGGCTCTGGGGGAATCGATTTTTTTAAAACCCAGATTCTGGGTTTCCGGTTTGAACGTTGTATGAAAGTTCGTTACGTTTTTGACCTACCACGCATGCTCACAAATCGGATTCCCACAGGGCCCTGAATCTTGCCGCTGGCCAAAAGATGACGGGCTCTGGGTACGAGGTTGGCGGGGGAGGCTCTGGTGACAGCCACTGACGCATGCGCGAGATTTGATACAGAGCCGTTGAGAGAAAGAGCTTTATGCGCATGCTCGCACATTCAAAATCAGCGAAGGTCCTCAAATGGACGTCACCAGAGCCTCCCTGTGATGAGACGAGCCGGAGAGCTCTTGGTACGTTAATGAGGACGACACTTCTCAGATTTGAAAGATGCGCAGAAACGGCTACGCATTTGTGTGACAGGCTCCCTTAAGCTATAAGATTCTATAGGATTGATGAAAGCTTCAGGAGACTAGATTCCACTAAGAAAATAGCACGAAACGTGTCGCGCAGCGACGAGGGCGATATCGCCATTTTGAGTGCTATTTTCGGCGGAATCTACGGACTGAAGGCTTTGAATATACTTGAATCCTATGATATCTCGTCCTCAATTTCGACACAAAAGAGATATCATAGGATTCTGATGTAGAACCAGCAAACTAATCTAATCCTGTAGGTGTTTCGCGTCATCTCTTCTTGTTTCGTGATTGTCCATTTAACTTGAGGTCTGTCTCGAGATGTCCCTGTAATTTTAACAACATGGACGTCAGAGAGACAGAAGGCAAATAGGCGGGACTCCCTAAGTGCCGTCGAAAACAAAAGGGCGCCCTCCCTTGATGTCGCCGGTAAAACCAAAATTTAACCGAACTTCCCCTGGTCGGATTTCTACGAAATTTGGTTATGTTATTCCTACACATGTTTTTGACAATTCGTATCAAAAATTTCCCATGTTGCAATTTTTTCCATGTTCGGGGTTTTTTGAGGCTAAATGGACCGGACTACAACGACAAAATATGCAGGTAAAATCCATCCAAACTTACAGAAATTATCGAAAAGAAAGTTTGTTTCTATCGGAAATGGATGCCGCATGTTTGTCTCGGTCATGATTCTAAGTACAATAGAATCTTTTTCAGGCACCGTCCACACTACGCCGGCTAAATTTGAAAACGGCTAATTTGCCTCGAAAACGGAACAAACATTTTCTGTCCACACTACGCCGGCTAAATGTGAAAACGCACAAAAACGTCAGCTAAGCGCATGTGCGAAAAAGAAAAACGAGAGCCCGCGGTCATAATTTCCTCACAGACGTGTGGTACGACGTCATCGTTTTCGAAAAGATCCGTTTTCGCCGTCCACACTAAAACGCGTAGCCGGCGTTTTCAAATTTAGCCACTTTCGGTAGCGTTTTCGAAAAGCTCCGTTTTCGGTGGGAAATTTAGCCGGCGTAGTGTGGACGGAAGGCACAACCGTATAAAAAATTAGCCGTTTTCAAATTTAGCCGGCGTAGTGTGGATGGGGCCTAAGTGTTTTGCCAATAACAAGCAGCCATATGGCTAGTGCATACCTTGACGGCTGCCCCCACGGCGACGACGTCCAGCAGAAATGTATCATGCCCATATATTGATGGCAGCTCATAATATGTCACGCTCTGGTTTCCTGTGAGTCACGCAAAATAAAAAAAATATGTGAAAATAACACGTGACTATGACACAAAGTTCGTCAAAGAAACAGATGACGTCAAGTAACTAATCTGTCTTGTTTTATGTTACTCTTTGATTTCCTGTCAAAATAACTTCACAATCATTGACATATAGTTCCCCCTCTACTAACTATGAGCAGGCAAAAAGAAAATATCCTTTCCAAGTCGGCACGTTTTTAGTCTACGGCCCGCCCTAATAAACTATTTATATCGTCTGAGTCCGGCGTGAGTGAGTAAGTTCGTAATACAAAATCAAAGCCACGCTGTGGAATCCTCATTGATGATGTGCAAATGTTCGAATAAGTTTGATACTCTTATGCTTATGTTGTTATCCGTTATCCCCTTTACATGAGGAGGTATATAAACTGAGGAACAATTGACACAATTCGTCACCTCGCGGGAGAGGCTCTGGTGACAGGCCATTTCAGAGTTTTTGCTGATTGGCTGATTTTGAATATTAGGGAATCCGCAGGGAACTCTAAGATCGAGAATATGGCGACTGGTCTAGAGAAAGCTGCCAGAAGCACGCTTTGCAGATCATTTTTCCAGGGCTTTGATAGGCGCCATCACTTGCTACTATATAGGATAAAGGAGTTGTTTCTTCTTAGTGGTGTGTTCTTGCTCAAGTGTAAAAGGTCTTTACCTGCTTCTCGCAGAAGGTGCTCCAGCTCTCGTTGTTGCGTGACCGGGAAAAGCACATCAGACTGCACGCCGAGCACCTACAAGAACAGGGGAATGCTCTTATCAAGGCGAAACTAATAGAACAACAATCATGATCACCACCACTAACAACAATATCGACATCAACAACAACAACAATATTGGCGACAACATCAACAGCAACAGCTTCAACATCAACAACAACAGCTTCAACATCATCAACGGCAACAACATCAACGACAACGAAAACATCAACAACATCATCATCAACAACAGCAACGACAACATCAAAACAACATCAACAACAACAATATCTACAACAACAACCTCAACGACAACATTAACAACAACGACAACATCAACAACGAAAACAACGACAACATCAAAAACAACAACAACAATATCTACAACAACAACGACAACATCAAAAACAACGACAACATCAAAAACAACAATATCTACAACAACAACGACAACATCATCAACAAAAACAACGACAACATCAATAACAACAATATCTACAACAACATCAACAACAACGTCAACGACAACAACATCAGTAACAATAACAACAACAGCGACAACATCATCAACGACATCAACATCATCACCACTCTAGTTATTACTGCGTTTTTTCATAATTCTGTGAACTCTGAAGCAACCGTCAAACCGTGTTTTACCAGCTTCCTTCGATCGCACAACTAACACTTAACACTCACAAACATCACTCAGAGGTTTTGCAAAACCTACCGGGTTACTTAGATGTTTGATCAGGGAACAGAGTTCGCAGAAATATGAAAACCGAGAAACCTTGACGCGCAATCAAAAACCAGCATAACAGCACCAACGTCACTGCTTACAATTATCAACGCCAGAATTTATATTGTCATTGTGTTTGCCAAATCATCATCTTAAAAAACGCCATCATTATCATAACTATTTCATACCAAAGTGGGGCACTTGATGCGAGCCACGCCGTCCTGTAAACAAGGTAGCCCCTCTCCAAGGTCGAACAAATCCATGGCCTGAAAAAAGTGGATGAAAAACAAACGTTTCATAGTTTCGTAAATATTTCCCATTCACCTTCATTTCCACTAATGTACTGATGAAATTCTTCCTTGAGGCTTCTGGTAGTGGGGGCGCAACTGATATCCTTTTCTATGGATTACGTATATATATCTTATGGGATCACAAACTTGTTGGTTTCCTCGACATAACCTACCTTAGAGATATAGAGAAAGGAGTTTGGGTCATATTTCACGCAAAAGCTATCACCCTGAAAAGGAATACGAAAATAGAGTTGAGAAGAGCGATCAAACAAGGATCATTGAAATGCGTTATCTCCCTCGCCCCATCCCACCTAAGTCCGTCCCCTAATTCCGTTATAACAGAAACTCCCCTGACTAAAATCAGGAAAAATGAGGAACACGAAAAGATACTATCAAATTCTCACGATGTTGGAGCTTTGGGAGCTAACAGGTATAGGGTGTGACTTCCAAACTGTACCTGATAGTCCAAATAACTCTCAATTTCAAATTCGGGACAGAAACTTGGAGACAAGCACTCTGTTTGCTCGATTCTTTTCCTGCCAAACCTTTCTTCCCATTCAGGTCCACTTCGATATGTTATCGTTGCCACCTCCCTGAAGATAAAAGAGCCAAGTAGTAGTTACAGTTAGCTAACTGCAACTGTAGGTAAAGTAACTCTTTGCAGGGGCGCTAAGAAAGCACTTGCTTAAAAATCTTTCGCCAAGAATTGAACATTCCCGTATGATTAGTTCTCCAATTTTTCTAAGGCTAAAATTTACGCTATTATCTACTTTCTAGATCTAGCCCCCGATAGTCTTTGTCGCTTTGGATTTTCAGGTTGAGTCACAAGCCAAACTGTGAACTGTGAAAAGGAGGTGGGAGGGCATTTACCAGCAAGGCCCTAGTGTACGACTCTGTCTGGATGGCGATGTAAGCCAGCAAATGAAGGAGCACAAGGACAATTCGAAATTGTTTGGCTTGATACTCGCCTGTCCAATTCAATGGCTATTCTAGATTCCTTTCGCCTGCAGGAATCTTAAAATTTCTACGAACGTCTCCCCCTCGACTGGTACTGGTTTGGCCGGTGCATTTCAAATGCCACGAGGCGCGACTCACCCCTGAAACGCCTTGGTAAACACCCCAAAATTATTTGTGATGATTGGCCGTGGTAATTTTTGGACCAAGAATCGCGTTCCACTATCTTCTATTCGTGAATTTCTTAAAGGATCTCTCACCCGGCCCATAATGCATTGTCAATTATATGATTTAGATGATTCATCGCATCAGAAACTCTGACTTAAGGCCAAGTACAAAAAATACATGTTTATCGTCCCCGCCCGCATCGTTTTTTGGAGCCGCATCCTTTTTTCTTTTATTTTTTATTTTCACTAATCGTCTCCAAAACTAAGTCAAACGTCACAAGCGGTTAGAAACTGCTTTGAAAAGTGGCTTTAATGAGCATGGAAATGCTTTATATAAACATAGATTGCCTTTAAGGATAGTTTATGAAACAGTCGTAGTCATTTTGTACACAAAATATGGCATAAATCAATAAAACAAGGCATAAACAAGGAGCAAAAAGATATAATAAATAAAAAATAAAAAGGGCCGCATGGACACTTTTTTGGAAAGCTCCCGACGATAAACATGTTATTTTTTTACTTGGCCTAATGCAAAGGATTCTACTATTACAAGTTTTCTTGCGCTTGTACAGTTAAATGTTAAGTCTCTGATATTGAAAATGGCGGCAAAGCAGTGCATTATGGGCAGGTTGTGGCGGATCCTTTTATAAAGGTTGATTGGTGTGCCTGGTCTGTCTGTCTGTCATCTCTGTCTGTCTGTCATCTGTCTGTCTGTCTGTCATCTGTCTGTCATCTGTCTGTCTGTCATCTGTCTGTCATCTGTCTGTCTGTCTGTCATCTGTCTGTCTGTCTGTCATCTCTGTCTGTCTGTCATCTGTCTGTCTGTCTGTCATCTGTCTGTCATCTGTCTGTCTGTCTGTCATCTGTCTGTCTGTCTGTCATCTCTGTCTGTCTGTCTGTCTGCCTATCTGCCTGTCATCTCTCTGTCTGTCTGTCATCTATCTGTCTGTCTGTCATCTATCTGTCTGTCTGTCATCTGTCTGCTGTCTGTCATCTCTGTGTCTGTCTGTCTGTCATCTGTCTGTCTGTCATCTGTCTGTCATCTGTCTGTCATCTGTCTGTCTGTTATCTGTCTGTCTGTCATCTGTCTGTCTGTCATCTGTCTGTTTGTCTCTCTGTCTGTCTGTCATCTCTTTCTGTCATCTATCTGTCTGTCATCTGTCTGCTGTCTGTCATCTGTCTGCTGTCTGTCATCTGTCTGCTATCTCTCTGTCTGTCTGTCATCTTCTGTCTGTCATCTGTTTGTCTGTCTGTCTGTACTCTGTCTGTCTGTCTGCAATCGATCTGTCTGTTTGTCTGTCATCTATCTGTCTGTCTATCATCTGCCTGTCCACATCTGTCTGTCTGCAATCTGCCTGTCTGTCATCTGTCTGTCATCTGTCTGTCATCTGTCTGTCATCTGTCTGTCTGTCATCTGTCTGTCTGCAATCCAACTGTCTGTCTGTCATCCATCTGTCTGTCTGTCATCTGTTTGTCCATCATTCTATCATACCTTGCATGTTTCATGCCCAGCCTTGGGAACTTGTCAGTATCATAGTAGAATCCTTTGTTCCAGTTTGGATCACTCATCAACACACGGCGCTGAACATAGCGGAGTGCAATGGATGCTGGATGTGACTGAGCACATGCTGATATTGTTACTATTCTGAAATTTGAAGCACATCATAGTAATAATTACACCAAGTATAAGGTGTTACTGCGGCAGGAAAATCAAAGTACTTAGCCTGCAAGAGCTGACACCACTAAGCGCTCACCGAAAGAGACTCCTGCAAAGAAGCATCTGCATGCTTATAAAACATTCTATACTGATGAAGTACTTTGGCCCAGATCTGGTAAATTAAGAGACTAGTTCAACTAGACAAAGTCATTTTTTTATAGCACACAAAACACTCTATAGTGAGAAATTCAAATAAGATGAAAAAGGTGCAAATAAGTTTAACTGGCCATGTAATTCTTTTGAACAGATCTGCATCAAAACAAGTCATTGAGTATGGAATGTTTGGCATGAGAACACAGATGCCTCTTTGCAGGAGTCTCTATCAGTGAGTGTTTGGTATTCGCTTTTGCAGCTAATGTGAATATTGATGATTCTGATGATGTCACATTGCATAGACAGCTATATGCTCTCAGCTGCAACATGAATAATCAGGGAAGAAATAATCCCTACTAGAATTCATAAATCCTGATCTTCTCTCTTTCTAAAGTTACTGTATCACAGAGTATAAGAAGTAACACTATGTCTAAAAAATTCCACCATCTTGCCCTGATTACCAGCCATGATGCACCTGGTACCTGGCAGTGCCAGTGGCAACTATGGTATATTATTATGAGCAAATTCAGAGAAGATTGAAAAAAGTATTGAAAAAATCAGACCAGGAGAAAAGTAGTTTAAAGGGGCACTTGCAAGCTTAATTTTTGTACAACCTGTCAAAAAATAGGTCTAATTCTAATCACCAAAAATACATTTAAGTTTACCGGCAATAACCAAAATAGCAGTCCAGGTTTGTTAAATGACCTTTTGTTTTTATCTATTACCAAGAGGATGGAATTAGATTGTGATTTGATTTTATTGTCAGGCAAGCGTGCGAGTGCCCCTTTAAATACATGTACCTTACATTTCCTGAAAAATTGGGTGCAGTATTTATTTTTACTGTTTACTCTGTCAGGAAACATAGTGGCAGCCCTGAGTGACTGCATTCCACCTAGAGATGCCCCAACCACTGCATGGACCTGTAAATGTCGGCAAAAAAGAAGAAGAAAAGCAGTTAAGATGGGGTACTTCACAGGGAAGGTTGAACATAGGGAGATGCATAAATTTTACACTTTTTTGGAACACCATTTTCTTACATGAGACAGTCCAGGCACAAAGGGAGCTTGAGAGGGTGGGGGGAGCTCTGGAGCTCGTAATGTTGTTATAGTGAGGCACGCGGCAAAGAATTCGCCATTTAATTAAATAATCTAGCCTAATCTGCTTAGCAAACATATCTGGTACTTAAAGGACAATAGGCTAGATTATTCAATTAAATGGCAAATTCTTTGCTGCGCGCCAACAACATTATGAAGCGCTGCCAATTATGCCTAGCTGAGAAGTTTTTATTGTGTGCAAACCACAGGCGGCTAGTTTGAATAAGAAGAGCGAGCTCATCAGTAAATGTCGGCACAAGGTTAAATTCCTTCTAAAGAATGTATAAATCGGAATTCAAATATAAGGCGATACGGCCTAGCGCCCAGTACGGTGGGTTGCACTGAAGAGTGCAGGCGTTTAAGATCTAGCCTGTACGAAACAGATTTGTATGAATAAATCCACCAGAAATGTTTGAGGTCCAGCCTTCACTTATGTAAACAGCTCTACGTAAGTATCAAGCACTTTCTTGCCAAAAACAAGTACCCATACGCATAGCCTGTGTATTCTTTGGAAATGGAGATTCACATGGGAATTCTACATTGAACAATCAGCTCAAGCAAGCAAGCTTGTGTGTAGGCAACTCTATTTAACTGTAAAGAGGGGGCCTCCTCGCACAAGCCTGGTGGTTTTTTTAGGCCCTCTCACCTCTATATTCTTCTGTGTGTACTGTCCGACTGTATTTAATCCTGATGGCAATAAACTTGACTTGACTTGACTAGGCTTTTTTCACTCTTATCTCAATGGGATTTTTGCATGGGGAGCCTCAATTTCTATCATGGGATTTTTGGGGGTTCAATTTTTGCCATGTTTTTTTAAGGGAGTGGGTAGCACATTGACCATGGATTTTGGAGATGTTCTTGATGCCTCATTCACAGCTCCAAAACACAAAAAGGCCATAGTTTAACCCACAGGCAAAAATACCTTATCAATCCCAAGATTATCTAGGAGTAGGAACTGGGCAGCTACCATGTCGCCCACAGTAACTATAGGGAATGTTGTCGCATAAGGCTGTAAAAAAAGAAGAAATGTAAAAAGGCAAGTGACAACATTAATTAACTGTGTTCACATTTCCTAGCTTCCACCTGCTCAGCTGGGGAGTATGGGAAACTCTCTTACCACAAAATAATGACCCAGAAGGCCATGCCCAGAACTAACTTCCCTGGCACAAACACATTCAGAAGGGGTGGTGAATGGTCTTCCAGAAAATGAAGAATCTCACAAAATTCTTAGGGATTCTCAAAATTCCAGATTTTTAGAGAGCTGTCTTGCAATCTTGTTTTCTGACAAATTATAGCCTGCTTGCAGGCGGTACTGGGTGTTTTTATCGCGGAAAACCCGGTCTGTTCGATGATCGGCCGCCATCTTGGAATTTTGAGGCGCGCAGTCCCGGGGGCGAGCGCAAAAATCGGGCGATTGGGAGGGGGGAGGATGAAAGGAGAGAAAAACCGCCTGCCCGAAAACTAGGTGATTCAAAATTCCAAGATGGCGGCCGATCATCGAACGGACGATAAAAACACCCAGTACCGCCTGCAAGCAGGCTAGACAAATTAAAGCAAAATTAAAGAGAAAATTAAATTTTGTAGCCTTAATCTTGTTGTCTTCACATTTACCATCCAACACCCCTATTCAGGAATTTACAGAAAGACAGAGGACAGACAGACATTTTCTAGCTGTATCTGGTATTTTAAATTTGCAATTAGGGGCAAGGCACAGGTGCTGTCCATGCCTTTGTTAGAAATAGTATTACCTCCTTTGTAATAGGATTAAATGAAGATGGACCACTGAAACATAGGCAATAAAAATACATGGAATTCTCATTATTTCATTAATCAATATTGACATTTCATGAACAGTAGCATTGTGCACTTTCAGAAAAGATCCATATCCCCACTCACTGCTGGAGAGAAACCTCCTGTGAATTCCCTATGTAAAACTTGTTGCTCTCTAGAAGCAACCTGCAGGAAGAATTTCAGGAGTCGGGAAGGGGTCAAAAACACAATTCCTTACAACCTTTTCTATTTTTCACTTGTTTTTTAAATCGTGGATACGCGTTAGCGTATTCACGAGTTATTGTGGTGGGCCAGATGTCACTCGCTCACTCTCTCGCTCACTCATAACTCAAGTGTTAGCTCATGAGGTCATCTAAACTAAACAAATTAATATCTCGAGGACGATACATCGCTAGGTGACCAAACTTGGACAAAGTTATCTTAGTGACAAGGGGGGACCAGCAACAAAGTCACATGACATTACGTCATCGATGACGTCATCAAAACTAGAAAAATTAATATCTCGAGAACAAAACATCGCTTGGTGACCAAACTTGCACAAAGTTATCTTAGTGACAAGGGGGGTCTAGCAACAAAGTCACATGACATTACGTCATCAATGACGTCATAAAAACAAGAAAAATTAATATCTCGAGAACGAAACATTGCTTGGTGACCAAACTTGCACAAAGTTATCTTAGTGACAAGGGGGGACCACCAACAAAGTCACATGACTTTACATCATCGATGACGTCATCAAAACTAGAAAAATTAATATCTTGAGAAGAAAATATCGCTTGGTGACCGAACTTGCACAAAGTTATCTTAGTGACAAGGGCGGTGCAGCAACAAAGTCACATGACATTACGTCATCGATGACGTCCTCAAAACTAGAAAAATTAATATCTCGAGAACAAAACATCGCTTTGTGACCAAACTTGCACAAAGTTATCTTAGTGACAAGGGGGGACCACCAACAAAGTCACATGACTTTACGTCATCGATGACATCATCAAAACTAGAAAAATTAATATCTTGAGAAGAAAATATCGCTTGGTGACCAAACTTGCACAAAGTTATCTTAGTGACAAGGGGGGACCAGCAACAAAGTCACATGGCATTACATCATCGATGACGTCATCAGAACTAGAAAAAATAATATTTCGAGAAGGGAACATCGCTGGGTTACCAAAGTTGGGTAAAATTATCTTCGTGGCAATAGAGGTCCAGCACCAAGGTCACGTGGTATAACGTCATCGATGACGTCATCACAACTAGAAAATTGATATCTTGGGAAGGGAACAGGATCAAAAGTCCAAAACTTGGATAAACGGTATCCACGATTTCACCGAGGCACTCAGTGCCTTTGATTATAGGTTTGGTGTTTGTTAGCATTAAAGGCCCATCACCAACTGAGAGCGTTTGCGGACTCTTAGCGGATCAAAGCACCCAAAAAACAATGGATCAATTTGAAAACAAAAAAAAGAGGGCGCAAAGGCTCCCGGTTGGTGATGGGCTTTAAGGTCCCCTCAGTGGTAGGGTATGGACCATTTTTTTATGGAATGACACCATTGCACAACAATATTACTGAGGTTTTTCATTACTTTGCGAACTCTGCACTGAATAGTTAATTATGTTTTCAAAGCGTTCCCTGAATCAAACATTTAAGCAACCTGAGGTGTCTGTGTGGTACTAGGTACTAGTTAAGGTATATTTTTCATTCATATTTATTAATCCTTGAGTCAATTGAAACTATATAGTTCTGTGATGAAAGGAAGCTGCAAAAACACAGATTAACACAATGTTGTTTCAGGTTCACAGAATTATGAAAAAATCAGTAATGACATTTTCTAGTAATAGATGAGACCACACCTTGATCCATAGCATCCTCCAACTATGTTGGTGCATATGATAAAGAACTTGTCAGTATCTAAGGCACAACCTGGTCCAATAAAGTTCTCCCACCATCCTGGATTTGGATTTGCCTATAAGATGACAAATAAAATCTTCATCTCACCAATTGTATCAAATAAAAAAAAACAGACAGACAATATAATTCAGTCATTAAATTATTTGCACATCCCAACACACAAAAAGGCATTTCCTGTGAGACTAGAGCTGGACTTTCATAAAACTGAGTCAAGGGGTTGTGCTTCCTGATTGCCTTGCAACCCCTTGTTTCTCGTGGCCCCTGAACTCCCGCATATCCCACACCTCGCTGGCCTTTATTTTTAGTTACTCTCAAGTTGTTTAAACTCTCACATTTCCTCTCCTGTCCTGCTTCAGGTAGGCACATTCCACTCAGCAATCAGTGTAACAGGTGCCCCCCATGGTGGGTGGGAGAGTGGCAGTTGTCATAGCTCCTTGGGGAGAGCTGGGTAGGGCGACCCTATGGTACTTAAGGGATGGTGGAACAGTTTTCAAATTGGGGAGCTCATAAGTAAGATTGTATGGCAAGATGGGAGGGTGGGGGGGCTGAGTTTAGTGAAAATGTATGAAAACTTGGCTGTACTTCCAGTACCTAACCCCAACTTATCAGACAATGAGTTTAATCTGTAATAAAACCAACCTCATGGCTTCTAGCATGTGAAGAAGCAGAGAGTCCAGTGCACAACAGTATCACATTACTACGATCCTTGTTCAGCTTGCCCCATGTCTCATAAGCCAACTCGAGCTCTGGAATAACCCCTTCATTGTACTCAAAATAGAAAGGCTTGCCGTAACAGAATGTCTGGTATCCGGAGTTCACTTTGGAGTAAACTGGATCTATGCCTGCACTCCCCTTAGACCTGATGTAAAAACATTTAGATGTAGATGGTACAGCAAAAAAGTTTGCAAAAAAATAAGTTTGGATAGGCAAGGGTCATGCAATATGTCCAAATATGAGTTTTGATAGGTAAGGGTAGCGATTGCATTCAACAGTTCATGTGTTTACATGCAATATGTCCAAATATGAGGTAGTTTCCACGCGCTAATTTGCGCTAATGCATAATCACTTATTATCTAATGAGAGAACAGTAGGGCCCTCAGCAGGACGCCGCTGGTCCTATTATCTCCTGGGCAATTTGCTGAGTCATTGTGGCCAGCAAGGTCGTCAACAAAACAGAAAATGATTACAAGGCAATTATTCGAGCTGAAACTGGTAATCGTAGGAAGACTAAACAAATAAATTCTACTAAAAAGCGGATGTTTTCATCTGAAACAAAAAGTATAATTTCCGTTTGGGATTTACAAAATCATGTACAACATACCTCGGTGATAGTTCAGTCAAGCAAGGGAACGATGTGTCCGAGCCTTTGAAATCGCGAGCAAATTCCGGGATTTTGACTTGTGGTTGATCAGCAGTTGAGCTTTTATTGCGAGAAGCGGCAACATTAGCTCTTGCAAGTCGGAAAAGGCCACGAGAAATCTTGGGAACCCCAGGAATAATTGAACTTGTAAATCTTGCAGCCATGTTTTGGCTAGAATTGAAGTAGACCTATCGAACGATCGATCAGCTCTCAGAGGTCACGCATGTAAACAAATGTTACGAGAATGTCTTTATCTGGACCTCGTGCCGTTGTTAGCTCCGCCAGTGTAGATGTAATACTTGCAGCTTTAGAAAATGGTTCCGTGCAAGGTTCTGATTCGATTTTCCAGACAGAATTTGTCGATCAAGGCCGCTCGTGTGAGATTTCCGAAGATCGCTTGCTGTTGTTACGACGTGATCAACACGTGGTCACGTACCATGACAAAGCGAACTGACGCAGACTTTGACCCTGGCTCTACATGACCGGGATTTTACGGGGGATCACATATCAATGAAACCCGATCATTCCTCCCAGGGCGCGCAGAGCTCGTTGACGGAGTTAGTACACTTTTGCGTGACGCATCGTAATACTTTTTTGTTTCTCTCGGAAAGTAAGGAATCGGGGAATGGAGTGCCAATTTGGAGTGGAATAAAGAGGGAAATTGGCTGAAGTATACAGTTAATCACACTTCTTTCCTGATGAAACATATTGTGTGATTTTTTTGTAACAATTCTAGGCTTACTATTTGTAATTTGGGGATAAAACATAAATCTACCAAGAAACAAATTGATATCCGTTAAAGTGCCACTCAAGGCTGAAATTTTAATGGCTTATTTGATCTTCCATTATTTGGCAATTTTGGCACTTCCTTAGTTTTGGTTCGACGTAGGGTCTCGGGTAACGCCCTCTTTCGATTTCCAAATTGTGGTTGCTTATTCTTATTTATTTATTTATTCATTTAGAGGATTTCATCTGTACACATATAAAAAAGTTACAATAAAACATGTAAGATACTAAAATTGACATTGACAGATGAGAGGCAAACTAACGGACACAAAGTCCCAACAAAAGTGAGTCCCATTAATTATAAATACAAACACGATCCAAACAATACATACTTCTAATACAGTAAAAACCCGCATAAAAGAACATGCGGTTCTTAATTTTGTTAGTGCTATCCGATGGTCAATGATCTTCACTTTTGTCAGGTACCTAGTTTTCAAATTGATAGTCAGATTTAAACGATCTGTAGGTCCTTAGTTTGTTTCCACCTGTGTGATTATTTTTATTTTTGTCCTCATTCAATTTTGCCCTCCAATTTTGGATTTCTATATCTTGTATACTTTGTGCAATTGAATTATGGAATTGTCTAATTTTGGTTAATGATGTCTCGGTTGTCAACAGGTCTTGTGTCTCCCAAATATACCCGAATCCAGTTTCGAATAGAAGTCTTTCGATCTGCGTAGCCCATGATTTATGATTACTTGCTGTACCTGTAATCATGTCTGTATAAGCTTGTTTTGATGGACAGCAAGAGTCTAATGTTGCTATGCGTGTACAAAACTTCAATGTGAGTAGTTTGATCTTTACCAGGACTGGAAGGCGACCTAGTTCTGCTCGACATGCAATGTTTTTTTTATTTTTTGCTCACACCGAGGATTTGCTTACAGAAGCGAACATCGAGTTGTTCTATAGGGTTCTTTCTCTGGGATTTCCTCATACAGGTGCGTAGCCAGGGGGGCCAACCCCCCCCCCCCTTTCTCTGGGATTTTCCCAAACATTTACTGTATTTGCTGGAGGAAATTTGAAAATTTTCGTCCCATGTTTTCACTATCCCCCCCCTCCCCAAACAAACTATCCCCCCCCCCAAACCAAAGTTCCTGGCTACGCCCAGGTAATAACAAAGAAGGACCAAGGCTTCAAACGTCCATATGATAATTAGTGTTTCCATGGTAACACGTTTGGCTCTAGGAGTGATTCCTGGAAAAATAGGTAAAATCTGTGAAAGTCTTTGAAACTTCCTGATTTGTTTGTCAGCACAACTCAGAGTATTTTGGCAAAGTTTATTAGCACTTCACTTGTAGGTGAATAAGTTTAAGATTTTTCCTATCTTTTAAATAGACAGCTCTAGTTTCAAAAGTGTTACCATGGAAACGGTGATAAACATGTCAGAGGTTGTGGTTTTGGTCCTTATTACCAAGTTTTAAGTGAATCTAACTATCCCAAACAGAATTATACATAAAACATTGTTGGCCTCGACTCCTTTGCCCCAGTCTTGCTGTGACGTCATTTTTCCTAATTTGCATAACAAGAAAATGGTGAATATCTCTATACCAAAAGAGCTATGAACGCCAAATAAATGACATTCTTCCTTATTTTGAATGTGCGATCAAATAAGCCATTAAAATCTCAGCCGTGAGTAGCACTTTAATATGTATTGCACATTTTAAACAAAGAGGACAATGACTATATTATTGACTTAGGCACATTGATGAATAGCTTCAGCAGATATCTACCCTGTAATCAGTGTGGTTTCCTCCTCTCTTAGGCAGACGGTGAGTGAAGGAGAGTTTCTCTCCTTCACTCGCCATCAGCCTTAGAGAGGAGGAAACCACTGATCGCAGGGTAGCAGATGGCATATTGTACTTATTTAGCTATTGCTTTTTGTAGTTTTTTGTTTTGAACACAGTTCATTGTTTTCTCTTTTCTTTTTTATTTCTTATTACTAGTATGTTTTGAAAAATACACCAAGAGCTAACTGTTTCAAATGTACCCCTTATATTATTACTACCCACCTCAAGAAAGCTTACTCAGGTAGTAATGAATGTAAATTTATGAAAATAATAATAATAAACCATAACCATAGATCCATAGTAAGTTTACTTACCCTTTTCATCAGCTGAATGCATATCTGTCCTGGTTTGGTCACTTGCTGGGGTAAAATTCTAGTTTTCCAAGCTGTTGTGAGGTCTTTTTCTTAGCTGTGTCATGTCGGTAAATATTGTAATGGATTTTTTCTGGAATCACACAATACAAGCAGATCACACAATATAAAATGTGCTTGATAATGCATAAATACACCTAGTTTTTGGAACTTCATACATAATTTTTTTTCAGTTTCAAATTACGCCTATAAAATATGATGATTTTCAGCTACACTTTCCAGTACCCATACGGGCTAGGATTGACTGACTAAATAACTGAACTTCTTTCTCTGTATAAACCAGCTCATCTGGGAAACCGGCCGAGTGCAATGACGAGTAATATCTAGAGACTTATCCTGTGGCTGGAGATTGTACATAAGAAAACTGTTAGTTAAGGTTGCGTTGTAAAGCCTTTACAATTGTGGCACTAGCTCCACACTATATGAATACTAAGAGCGACTGAGCCTCGGATGAAACTGTATAGTGCTATAAACTACTGAAACCGAAACTGAACCTAAAGCTCAAATTACCTATTTTAACTTTATCTAAAATATCTCCATTACAGGAGCCAAACTTTTATATCTTAAATTCGAGCCCTGACATATTCTTCTCAGTTGGTAGTCCGTAATCAATACGAGGCCCATAAGCAGCATGAGATGAGTGAGGCACTTGTCTTGGTAAAAATCGACTGCTTGCAGACTAGGTATTTGGTAATATTTTCGAGTGGCAAGAACAATATTTTATGAATGAGCACACGTCATTCTATGGTTAACTCTTCCTCTGTAATGTTTTTTTTTCTGGTTACAGCCCTGTATGGGGCTCTTTCTTGGTGTTGCAAGGCACCAGAGGCATAAAGACAAAAGAAGACAAAAGACAGTAGAATGAAACAATAAGATGGAATACAATAGCTCCAATCCAAAATACAATGCATCTTGCAACACCAAGAAAGACCCCTTTATGCTAACTAGTTTTGATGAAAGATGTTCGCTCCTTGAGGAACAATCCAACATGGGAAGACCAAAATACCCCCCCCCCCAAAAAAAAACACCAACAACAACAACTCTGTCAGCTTTGACTACTTTGTGACATCATAGTTCAATAGTAACTACAGTGAGTATGTTGGAGGACGGCAATGTATCTTAACACAACTGCCATCCCTGAAAGTTCCACAACTTGAGAGTTATTTATTTATTGTAATTTTTAGTGTTTATACTCCACGCCCCTATTGGAAATCAGCCTTTGTGTTGAATGAGTTAGGGTGGTAAAATTAAGTTTACTTTACCTTACCTTACAATTGGGAGATTGTGTTTTAAATACAACAACTGTATGAGAAAATCACAAGGAATGCACCTGGTAGATATACAGTAAATAATATATGGACATTTTTTAAATTCTTTTCCCAGGAGACTAAGGCTATCTTTATATGATCCCAGGTTGAGCACTGACCTGGGTTAGTATGCCAGCCGGGAATGAAAATTATTTTGCCCAAGGTTTGGTAAGAGTCCCAAGGTTTGGTAAGCCATGTTGGGCGCCATGATCTTGCAATGGCAATGGTGATTGTATGCATGTATAGAGCGGATTTCATATGACTATAGTGAAACCAGTCACAAAGCAATTACACCAATTCTGAATAAAATCTGTAGGAGTAATTCCAAAGTTATTGCGAATCATTCATGACATTCAACTGAAATCTGCTCTGTAGCTATCAATTTATTACAGCAACCTGGGTTGGCTAGTGCATGCATTTATATGAGACAACAGATCACTGTGTGAATTTCCCAACCCGGGGCAACCTGGCATGAGAATAGGGTTGCCCTGTGATGAAAACTTACCCGGGTTGAGCACAGGTTCATGTTAACACTTACAATGGATTATGAGCAGAAGGGCTGACCAGAGTTTGTCAACCCAGGTTGATGCTTACCTTGGGACCATGTAAAGATAACCTGTAAGATAGGGTAAAAACTGTGAAATCCAGGAGAGTTTGCAGGTATGTCTAAAGCACTAAACTTCCTTTCATTTCCCAGGTTGTGTAATCTTATCTAGTCCTTGTAGTTCTTGTAATCCTCCCAACACGACTTTTATGTGTGCTTTGATCCTTGCTGAATCTTTACCAAGTTTCTCAGCAGACTGTCTTAGTTGCTGGCATTTATTTTCGATAAATTTCAGAGCTTCTGGCAGAGTAAATTCTACAAAGAACCCAAAACCAACAGCAACGAAAATCCTTGAGGGATCCTGAACAGTTGCTTGACAGTAAAAGTTACACCCAAGGTCAATTTTAGTTCTCAAATCCTTTCCTTGTAAATCAGTGCGTTGTATTTGTTCTATTGAACTCTTCAGTTGAGTATATTCCGAAATCTTTGCATATATTTCGTCTTGTGCTTTGAAGACTGTCTGTAAATCTTTTGTAAGTCTTTCTTCTATAAATTCCTCGTATTTTCTAACTTTTTCTTGCACGTTCAAACTTTGCTCATTTCCCTCCGCCATTTTGTTGCACCTTGGCCCAGTCTCAAACGACTTACCACAGGAAGACCACGATGACCCCAAGAGATTAATCCGACCCATCCGACGTTACTCGACGACCGGTTAGCGCAGTGGTAGAGCGCCGGGCTTATGTTCGGGAGGTTGGGAGTTCAAACCCTGGCCGGGCCAACACTCAGGTCTTTTTCTAATAATTGAGGAGAAGGTGCTGCCTTTGCTCTAACATCTGCAAATGGTTAGACCTTCGCGTCTTCTCGGATAAGGACGTTAAACCGTAGGCCCCGTCTCTCACATACACTACACTAACCGGAACCAGAGGGACGTTAAAGAACCACTAGGACCGTCGGAAGTTGCCCAACCTCAGTGTCACAGAACTCACAATACTAATACACACTAGTGCACCGTCTCCCCGATTAGTAGTGCACTCGTGCACGGCTAGAAGATTTGAGACGTTAATAAAGTACTTACTTACTCATTCGAATGAATCGAACGGAGGCAAAAAAAATACATTTTAAAATGTCCTTCCACATAATAACAGTTTTTCTTTTTATCAAAACGCAAGACACAATGCTAGAAAGCGGGATATACCATTCTGTCAACATGCTGTTCATTTCGGCATGTAATCGGCAAGGAGTCCTGTGGTAAGTATTGGCAGAGCTAGACTAAGTTCAACTCAAAATGGCTGCTATAAAATCCCAACATTCCTTGCGAGCTTACCTTGATCATGCGCATTCGGCTTTGGCCGATGTCCGCCAAAATGGCGAAAAAACTTTAGCCTAAAAAACCTATTATTTTTCACCTTATTCCTGAAGCTGCACTATTTATTTTCACTGATTTTGTAGATTAATTGTTACTTTTCACAATGGCTGGATTTGAGAGAGCTGGGTTGCCTGGGAGTGAATATATTCGACAAGCTTTGACAAGCTCTTCGGACATCGCATCTACTATAGAAAACTTCCAGCACGACAATGGGATTTTACTACCTTCTTTGCAATCTGCACTGCCATTCTTGGACTTACATGGTGTCAGAAGGCTAGATTTTCATTCCTCTGTTATGGATCACCTAAGAGAAAGTGTCTTAGACAAAGTGAGAAATTTGGAGAAGAAAAAGCTTGAAGACATTTTGGAACAATCTTTCCCCTTTATCCATGTGGACGAACTGAGGCCAGTTGTTATGGATGTGATGAAACACCTACCAAAAATAAACGAGGAGTGTTTTAGAACACATTGCTACTAACCCAAAACTTTATGAGGAGTGTGCTATAGAAGTAAAACGGCAAATCTGGGTAAAGCACCACCATTTATTTGGAGATGCAGTTGGTCCATTATTAAATCAGTACATAGAAGCTAAATACACAACCTTACACAGCACTGAGGCACAAAACTCACATAACTTTTCTCTGTGCCCTCTAAGACTAGACGTCAACATTCTATTGTTCAAGGCTTAGCTAAAATGATTGGCAAATCATTGTCTTTGTATAATCTTGTACTGCAGTTCTTGAGGACTTTGTTTTTGAGGGCACGTGAGGTTCATTACTGTACATTACGGTCTGAGCTTCTCATGGCAGTTCATGATCTAGAGGTCAAGGATATCAAAGATGTTGATCCTTGTCATAAGTTTACTTGGTGCCTAGATGCATGCATCAGGGAAAAGAGCATCGAAGGAAAGAGAATCAAGGAGTTGCAGGGATTCTTGGAGATTGCAAAGAAAGGAGAAGAGAGAGTTTTAGGGTGTGTAATAGATTATAAATACCTAGATTTGCTGTAGTTGCTTTTACTGAGAGTTGCACATGCTTTGGTTTTTTACTAAGTAGGGCTTTAACCCTATCCAGACTGGGCTTTTTTTGACCATCTGTGACTGGGGGGGGGGGGGGGGGGGGGGGGGGGGGGGGGGGGGGGTAGGCTAATTCGGCCCCCCCCTCTATATCTCTGGAACCACTGGGGCTATGATCATTAAACTTTCACACAATGACCATGAGCATTAGACAAATCACCACACCTATTTTTGTCACGTGGGAGCAAAATGTGACGTCACAATGACGTCATTCTCAATGTTTTATCAATTTTTAAGTAATTTTAATTAACTTCGAAAAACTTGGTAGATAATACTCTAAAAGCCAACTAATTAACATAAAGATAATGTAAATGTAATAATTTGTGACATTACCACATAAATTTTATTAAAACTTGCGTCATAATGACGACTTTTGAAAATCGTCATTCCTAAATGGAGGAATGCTCACCCTGAATAATTTAACGATATTTTTGATAATATTACTTCAAATTGACCTAAAAACATTCAAAATATTTGAACTATCAAGACTACTAGTCAGGATAAGGGTTAATACATCGTTTTAGTATATTTTTATAGTATATGCCTCGTTCTATTAAAGATTAATATTATTAAGGTACGTAATCAATAAAACGAGCTGTCCAAACCAGCGAATTCACTCATAGCGTAGTGGTTAGCGTTTGGGTATAGTAACTGGAAAGTTACAGGTTCGAACCCTGATGATTTTCATAATTCTTTTTTTCATTTCTGTAGGTGAGCGCATGTTTAGAAAAAAAATTATAAGTGCCAGTGAGCATTCCTCGTGTGGCGTGTGTTTGAAAATATTGTCCGCCATCTTGGATCCGCCATCTTGGATTTCATTTAACTTCCATTTGACTCTTCAGATAAATACTGAATGAGAAAAAAATGGTCAAAATGTACAAAATACTCATCAAAGAAGTGTTTGACATTGAAGAAGTTGAATTAAAAGGAAATTTGTGAATCCCAGAGCTAGTTTTAGACCATATGTTAAAATGAACAAAATCCCCCTACCCCTCCCCCCTAAAGATTTTTTGTCAAAAATTAATTAGCCTGTACATAAATTACTAAGGAGTACAAGCTCCGATAGTCATAAATTGGGCAATGTGTCCAACATTAAGCTTGAAATATGAAAAATTCCGTTTTTTCGAGTTTTGCAAAACATGCATGTCAAAAAGTGGTTGCCATGGAAACTGGGTCGTTGACACTGACATGTCATTGACACCAAAATGTCCCCAGATAAATTTTAGGAAAAGTCACGAAGTTTCACCATCTTAGCTGCAGTGGTTTTAGAGTAATCAGGATTTTACTGGAGGGGGGGGCTCGAAAAGCCCCCCCCCCCAGTCTGAATAGGGTTAAAACATATGTGTCACAAAAAACTAGAAACTCTAGCCCTAAGTTGTTGATAAATCTTCCTATACCAGCAGTTTTCATACACAATGATATACATGTAGAAGCCAGATACATGTTATTCATACAAAAAAATCCCTGGATTGTGAACGCACCAGCTGATATTAACATGTATATTTTCTACCTCTCGTCACATAATTTAATTTGCATAAAACTTTGATCTTACATATCACATTAACCAAAAAAGATATGGAAGCAAAATATTTGCTCAAGCACAACTTTAAGTCCACATTCTCTCCTCTCAGGAGTGATATGCACCATCAACTGGTAGCCTTTGCGCCCCATATGCTTTTGTTTTTCAAATTGATCTACTGCTTTTTCGTCTGCTTTGATTGGCTAATAGTCTGCAAAGGCTCCCGGTTGTTAATGGGCCTTTAAGGTTTGCCTTCTGTGTGACTAAAACGTCTTCCAACTGTGAAATACTGATGATCCCTGCCATATCCATTTCAAGCATATTGTCATTGCCTAAAATTATACCTAAAAGTATTTGTGTTCTGTTTCTGTAGTGACATAGCCATGATTCTATGCGACCCTTTGCCATTAACACTGTCTCCAAGAGTATAATCAAGTTACTTCAGAGACTCGTCAACAGCGATGGGCTACCAAGAGTGAGTACCAGTACAGAGCTAAAAATCTTACTTACCGGATATATGTCCATTAGAACCTTTTTCTTGGTTATCTTTATCTTGGCCAGACACATCTAAAAATTTGTTCCAGACGTTTGGAGATTTTAATCAGACAATATCCGATGACCGGCAGTAATTTCCAGCTCTAACAGTTCCTTTTCGTAAAAATGCTCATGAGCCAATCAGAACATGACAAGAAATAGGTACCCCAAGGGTACACAAGTCTACAGTGCATGGCAAATAGAGTAATTTGTAGTTATGCAAGTTATGGTCCAATGGTTGTAATTCCTAGTGTGTGTTTTCTGCTGCCATAGAAAAAGTGGACTTTCAAATTTATTCACACTTGTGACATAACACCATCAACATAGAGTATTCATGAGGATTCCACAGCATGGCACGCATGAACACAGATGATAGCAATAGTCTACAGTACCCTTTTTCTAGGGTGATCTGCCAAAAAGAAATCAAATATAACTGGCAGCTGGGCTGGCTATCAATTTTGTGGTAAAAAGCTTATTCAATTATTGCTTCTTGACAAGCAATTGTGGATAAATAAATTATTTTCATTTTTTGCTTTAGTCTAGTGATGACATTGGATTTCTACTGCGACTGCTGAATCTTGGTCTCTCTGCTTGGGAAATGATAGAAAGCAAGCTTTTAGAGAGACGTCGGTGGTGAGTAAGAAAAGATAGCATATTACAAGGAGTCACCAGTAGTGCGCTTGGCATGAGTAGGAACTTGAGGACCTTACAAGAAGTGAAAATGCATCTTGGCAACCATTGCTTATAGTATATCTTTAACTTCTCTTTGTCTCTCACTAGAATGATGACCTAGCCAGTAGATTCCTACCCTTCATTATGTCCCTAATGGTGGACAGTTCACTGAGTGCGCTCAGCGGCAAGGTCCCTGAGGAAGACATTGAGGAGGACTTAGTCTCTGATGGCCGACAGCTAGCGCAGAACTTTATGAATATGATGGTATCTAATAAAGTTGCATTCACCCTTGCATGGAGTTTCCTGGTACATCTGCTCAACCAGAAAGAGAGGTAGGCCACTGTGATCAAATTTGTGTGGGGGGAGGGGGGATATGCCGCAGAAAGAACAAAGGGAGCTGCGTACCCCCCTGGCGCCTTCTAGTCACCAAAGGGGGAAGTGGTCACCATAATAATAATAGTAATAACGGATTATGCAAGGTGGCTCTTGTCCAGTGCACCCGGTGACATGGTATCAGCATCCCAGGGTTCTTTTACGTCCCTTTTGAATTGGATATGGAAGTAGGAAACACAAGCTTTTTACAGCCCACAGTGAAGCCTTAACTCTACTCGCAGCAGGAATGAAGAGAAAAAATTTCCACATCCCTGGCGGCAATCAAACCCAGGCTACAGCAGTGAGAAGCGAGCGCTGTAAGTAATGCTGTGCCGCCGTGCTTCCCTAATAGAAAACCATATAGAAATGTGGCTGCCATCTTTTCCTCCCAAAGTAATCCTGTTGACAGCTAAATTTGAGGAGGTCATTTTCTGAAAAACCTACAGACTGGAAAGGTAAGTCGCCACTTTAACTTTCTTGCTTTCTTCCCTCTTAGAAATGCAGTATTCAATGTTCTACCATGGTATGTCTCTCCATGCCAAGCCCGCCCATTAGAGGAGATTGAACTTCACACCTTCATCACTGCTCTAGTAGGCATGCAGGATGAATTTGCACATGCAGACTTTGCTGATCTGGTGTTTGATAACTTCCTATTGGGTCTAACAGCACAGAGTTGTGCAGCAAGGCATACTCTGCGGCTGCTTTGGTATATCTACCCTAAGATGGACTCACACAAGGTGATACACATTCTAACAGCAACTCAGCCTAGTAGCGAGGTATGTAAGAGAGGTGAGGGAGGCAGAGAATCCAAATTCTGCAAGACTGGACTTTCTAAGTAAACACACCATCCACACCATTTCGCTCAGTGATTTTGGGTGTTTCCATAAAGCAAAAGGCTGATTCAAGAAGCAATAATTTGTCCAATGTGTTTGGTTCATATAGCAGAAAAAAAAGGCATAAAATCTGACTGGACTCTGGACTCAAAATTAGCATTATTCGCTTTTCAACACCCTTCCATGGGGGGGAGGGATGGATATTTTCTGGAACCACACAATTATCCATGCAATACCTTACCACATCCAGTTCTTGTTTCTAGTTTCCTTTTCATGTTTAACTCGTGCCTTTCTCCATTTTAGCACTCAGAAGCCATCCATGAGCTCCATGCCCAGTTAGTCGACCGCATTGCCAACTCCAACCCCTCCACCCCGGATCTTCATCTCAGGACCAGCCATCGTCCGTCTCCTCCCTCGGATCATCATCCCACAGTCCTCTAGAGTATATGCAACCATCAAGCTCATGAAAAATACTGCATGCACTACCCTCACTGATGTTAGTTATGGCACTCCTTGGTGTCAGACCAGGGTCAGCAAAGTGTATCACCCATGTGGCCTACCCCTCCCTAGCAATACTCCAGTCCAGTGCTGTCGCCTGGATCTGTATAGAGACTACTCTGGTGTAGTACCAATACCTCAGGGCCCACTTAGCTCAGCTTAACCCTTTCCTGTAGGAGTTGTAGGCCCATTGCAGCATGGCACTCTAATCTACCCCCTCCCCCTGCCCCAATCAACACCCAAACAGGGCCAGTCACAGTTTTCTGTCCGATTGTAAATACTGTGCGCTGTAAAATGCTATCTTCCAAAGTCGTGTAAAAACTAAACTAAAATGTAAAGTATGTAAAGTTTTGTTAAGGTTGAATCAGGAAAAACTGTACAAGCCATTCGTGTTCGTATGGAACTCCAAAGAAATAAAATCGTTTGTTTGTACAAGTGACGTTAGCCTATTGGCTACTTTACACGCTGCAATTTGTCGCGTCGATTTCTTGAAAGCTTTGTGCGGTGTAGTCTGCTTGGCAGTCGGTGTTTTTAACGCGGAAATCCCCGGAGTTGGTGATCGTGGCTATCATCTTGGATTTATTATTTTGTCGCTTTGTAAAAATAAATCGAAAATGCGGTCACCATCAGGAACTGCGGGGTTTTCCGCGGTAAAAACACCGCCTGAAAGCAGGTTACATACATTCTGAGAAATCTGTGACAACACACTCTTCTCCTTTTTTCGTGTCAGGCCTGATTTCCCTTCTGACAAATCAAATGAATCTCGATTCAAGAAAGAATCGGTCCGGCAAAGCGATTATCAAGAGTACACAAACATCCACAGGCATCTATGGCGTGCCTCACGAAAGCGTGGATATAAAATAATGTCAACTACACACAGGCCCGTAGGAACCTCCCTAGGGGCTTAGAAAAATCAGGTTTTTGGTCGCAGAATAGGTTAGGAAGCACCACCAAATGCTATAAATACAGTTTATACAGGTTTTTTTTTCTGAAAAACGGATTTTTGGACAAGAGCCACCAGATTTTTGGCCACAAAACAGGTAGGAAACACAGCAAAGTCCTATAAATTTGGCACTATAAAGTTTTTTTTCGGAAAAACTGAGAACAACGATAGTGAAAACATGGGATGAAAATGTTCAAATTTCCTCCAGCAAATACAGTAAATTCCGCGGTGTCCTGTATAATTTTTAACGAGCATGGCCTGGTACCTAACCTCTCTAGGATTCCTGCAAGTTATGCACAAACCTTATTGCTTTCATTATTACTTCGTAGCTAGTAAGTATAAAAAACTCACCGGAAAAGAAAGCATTTTGTTTTTTTCCTATCAGAGCAAAAGCACAATTGTTGTGTTCAAGGGATTTTCTCGAAAGACAGCCACGCCCTTGACATAGCAACCACCCGCTGGTCAAGACGACTGAAGGCTACAGTAATTGACCGTTAAACAAAATGGCGGCTTCCTTGTTATGGCTTCCCGAGGATTGCCTGAATGAAATTATTAGCTTCGTGGACGACTCAGATGCATTTTACGACCTCGCTTTGACGTGCAAAAAACTGCATGAACTTTCCTGTAGCGAGTATGCCTGGAACAAAATTCTGCATCCCAACATTTTACGCTCCAAAGCCATCTATTTCCTCGAAATTTTAGTGCATGGGCGCGATCACAAAAGGCCGCGGAAGTTGTGTGCCGATGTGCTGTGGCTTTTAGAAGCCAACAATGTCGTCTCTTACCCAGGGTGATTGATATGTGGGAAAAGAATGGACCGGTGGCTGCCAAGTTGCTGACATGGCTCAGAAAACAAGTTGCCTCTCCCGCATATCGAAATTGGTCACTACCAGTGGGCTGCGACAGATATTTCATACGAATCTTACATTTACCAAGATGTAAAGAAAAGCTGATCATAAAGATAAGCTATCATGGCAGATTCAAAGAGAATGCGAGGCTTGTTGCAGAGTGCGGGGCATTAAAAGCAACATACGATTTATTAAATTCATTTAATGCCAACCCTAGACAATTCCAGCGACTAAGACGACGGAAACTAGATGACGAACTTCGCTCTTTTGCCTGGAAAATGAGACCGGTAATAAATTTACTGCAGCAAGAACTAGGAGAGACGGAAATCCCTCTCACAAATCGTTTTTTGTTCTGGGTTTTCTTTCATTTTCCCAAAGTGAACGACTTGACCGATCTTTGGGAAGAAGATCGCATGAGTTTTGCTGACTGTTCTCAGAATGATTTGATGAACCAACCAGAGCCTGAAGAATTTCAAAAACATCTAAAATTTCAGTTGGAGACAATAATTTTGAAGTGGAAACTCAAGTTGGAAAACGATGAGGAGTCCTTATCAGATTCAGTAATTTATGCAGCATGTGAATTCGCCGATATAATCTATCTGCTTGGGCTGAGATGCGAGGTCCGCTCCATTCGAGGTATTGCTGAACATGGGGAACGATTCTTCCATCATTTGCGAGACCCAAGTGGTGAAATATGGAATGGAAAGTCTTCCTTGAGTGATTCTGACTCTGAACTTTGTGGATAAAGAAATAAATGAGACAGGCTCATTTATAGTGAAGTGAGGCAATGAAGTGAGGCAATGACTTGGGAATTAACTACTTGTATTAAGTTTGGCGCGGGCACAAAATTATTATGAAGCCATTTGTACAGTTGCAAAATTTTGTTGCTACTACTAATTTTAATCTCACGACCAGCAATGACAAGTCCGTGATACACGACTTTTTATCTTAAATATAGGGAATGTACCTTAATTTTGAAACCTGCGCAAAATAAAATCCACCTTTTTCAAACTGCAGCTTCCGCAGTGTCTTCTAAAATAACATACTAAAACCAGAGCGAAATAGTGTTCGAAGGAAGTTCCAAAGGTGGAGGTCAGAACAGCAGTACTTTTCAGGGATACATGTGTTTCTTTACAACACTTTAAAAGCACCAGTTTGTTTGATCTAGGCTCGAAATAGAGGGGATGGTTTCGGTGGTAACGATTTACAAGGCTTCTTCTATAAAAGTCACAACACCCATTCATCAATGTGTTACTTTTCTTCTACGTGGAATCATAGTGGAGAGGAGACTAACTATGGTGGAATTTTCGCAAACGTTTCAGTGAAGGGACGGTCATCAAGAAAGCATTTGGTGATTAGGCTTTGCGCGCGGTATCTTGGTCCGACCACGCCCTCTTTTCTTTATTTTTTTTTTCGACGAGCACCCGTTCTCCCAGTTTCACAGGAGGAGCCGCATTAGAAAGAAAAATATCCCAAGAACACATATATTGCTGTTTGACTCAAAAATATATTCAAAAAAATCATTTTTGCAATTTAATTTTTGAAATACGGCTCAAGCCGATGACGTATGAGCCCGTGCTCATGTAAGTCAGCAGTAATCCAAAATGGCGGCCGACATAAACAGTTTCGATGAAAACCCACCCGCCGATCATCGCAAAATCGTCCACGAATTTTGTCATCTTCTCGAGAAATCGCGAGTGCTATTCAACGCTCTCAGGTAAGTTACTATTTTGGATGAGTATTTGTAAATTTTGACGCTTTTTGACAAAGTTTGCTGGGCTTCTTATCGAATTGTTTGTCCCAGCCCAGTTCGGGACACGGAGAAAGAACAGCTTATCGACGACCTTGGGCATTTTACAGGGTATTCTATAAACTTAGTGTGTCTACAGTGTATTGTAAACTTATTTATTTTTGTTGATCTTATAAATGACTTCCGAGTTTGATATATAAGTACAATATGTAATATGGAAATTTTATATTTTTGTTTTCTACATTGGAATGAGATATGGAGATATGGACACTCGAGGCTTTGTTTTTGTATGTATGCAGTATTGTGAACTTCTCCCTAACTCACTTTAGTCTTGACTGTTTTAAATCAGTTTGTGCCCTGAGCACCTGCATTAAGATATGCACATTAATTTTTTATTGCCTCAATTATTTCTGTTCAGAGATCTTCCCCAGTTTGGCAGTAAGCACTGGCAGTCTCACTTTGGTAAAACATTTGATGTGTACACAAGAGTAAGTTATAAGGGAGCCGTCATTATTTAACAGGGGCAGGTGGTTAAATTATTTTGCCCCCCCCCCCCCCCCCCCCCCCCCCGCAGGTCAAAGAAAACAATTACGACCCTCCCCCTGTTATGGTTAGTTAATAAATTGATGTGGAGATGTTATGTTTGTCAGAGCTGGAAATTACTGAAGGTCATTGCACATTGTCCGATCAAATTTCCAACCATTTTTGAGGTGTCCAACCAATTTCACCAAGAAAAATGATATTTTAAACATACAGTCAAAGCTCTCAGTGCGACCGCTCTCGTAAGCGACCAGCTCCCATAACGACCATTTTCCCGAAACCCTGTTTGAAATGTCACATAAACTCTGTCATTTCAAGCTCTCGTAAGCGACCGCCTTATCGATGCGACCAGCTCCGTTAGCGACCACAATTTCAAATCACCAACAGAGATTTTCTATTGTTTTTAAGCTCTCGCAAGCGACCATAGTACTTTTTGTCTTTAAAACATCAGTCATCATCACCTCATAAATATCTAAAATATCTAAAAAGCTGCACCGATGAAATGCTATTTCTATGTACATATTTGCAGTTATCTATTCTTAATTAAAGTCGGGAAATAAATCAAATTATTTTAAGCATTAATATCACATGGTTTTTTCTAGATTTATTGTACCAAGCTCTTGTTAGCGACCAACGTCTATTGTTCAAGTAGAAAGCCGCTTGGTGGTCGCTTACGAGAGCCGTTCTTGTAAGCGACCAGCTCCGTTAACGACCGCAATTTTCAGTTCCCGAGGTGGTCGCTTACGAGAGCTTCGACTGTATGTCCAATAAAGTAAGAAAGACTATTTCCAACTCTGGTTTGATGATGGCAAGAAATACCTGTCGTCACATGGCTTATGACATAAAAATGGTGACAGCATTCTAAATAGAAATTCAGAGCTACCCCAATCAATAAAGTCTGGATGGTCAGCTAAAGTCTGGGGGGAGAGGGTGTGGAGACCATGACGTTTGGCAGCTGGTTAATGAAGGTTGATATTTTTTACTGTACTTTCTTATTGTTTGTGTTTACCTTTATTTTTTTCAACTTTTAGTTATGGAAATATCAACAACAAAACAGGTAATGGTCATTTAGTTAAGACAGATTTTATCAGTATTTCAAGCAGTGGCCAAAAATCCAGCTACTCAAACTTAAGAACCCCTTGGCTTGATTTTGGTTTGCTTTGAAATAACTACATATAAGGAATAACTTAGGTTTGTCATGCCATGAAATTTGCACAGAAAGCAGAAAAATTAAATTTCAAAGTTTACCACCTTGAGTACAATGATAGGAAAACTCCATGTCAAGCGCAATTCCTTCCAAATCCCATATACCTTTGTATTTAAACTTCAAAAATGTATTTTCATAGGTCCCTTCAAGATTTCTTGATGGAACTAACTCGAGTTACTTCTTGCATGCACACCTTTCAAAAGATGCTAAAATAATGCCAAAAGGTTTTGTACTTTCTAGTAACCTGGTTTTTGGCCACATGTTGCTCGAATCACTAAAACAATCTGTCTTAACTGTTTTCTTTTTGTTTCTTTTTTTTTTCAAATGTGTGGTTCCAGAAAATATCCATTCCCCCATTGAAGGGCATTGAAAAGTGACCCCCCACGAATACAGTATTTGTATGGAAAAAAATCAGATAAATTGACCACCACCCCTCTGGAATTTCCAATCCCTTCTGTGGGGGAGGTGGGAAAGGGGGAAGTATATGTTCTGGAACCACGCAATATGCACAAATTATTTACAAAATTTATTCACTTTCTAATTTTTCCCTTAGGACAACTTTAGATGAGCACTATAACTTAAAAAGATGGCAGATTGGTGAAATAGCATCTAAAATTGGACAACTCTACTACCATTACTAGTAAGGGAATGGAAAGATGCTTTATTCATGATAATTAATGGTACAGAGCAGATTTGGTATGACTGTAAAAACTATTGTGGTCGCGGCATGGAACCTGGCCTGTTGAAGATATGGAATGAAATTGCTTAGTCGCATCATGGCTGCAGCGTGGCACAACTTTGTCACTAATGTTCACAGCACTTTTCACAGTCATATGAAGTCATACGAATGCTTCTTACAGTTTTTTTCATTTTCAAATTTTATATTATCCAGTTTAAGAACCAGCGACACCAATCACCTCCAGGAGTCCCTCTCATTCTACAATGCAATACGTTCACGTGCTTACTACAGCCAAGCCAGCAAAGAGGACAAGTATGTGGCAACAACAAATTTGAGTTTCTATCCTGAAGAAACCGAAGAAAAACCCCCTCTCCCCTCCATTTGTGCAAATTAAAGTTAAAAACAAGCATAAAATCTGGGCCCGACTCAAGAAAAATATCACATTTCTATCATCTACTTACTTGGCTGGATCCCAGACCTAAAAGAAAGTGAAAATCTACACTCCAAGATGGTCGTTCGAAAGGGAATCTTGATTCTGTTATGCAATTATTTATTAATTTTAGTAAAAGATTATAAAAATATCTCAGTGGCAGATCCAGGGGGTTCTGTTTCTTCTTCACCCCTCCGAAGACTGATACGTGCAATATATTATGATTATTATTACTTATATGCGAATATTTATATTTAGTATAATTACTCAAGCGATGCCGCGCGGTGATTGGTCGAGACGTTCGGAATATAACATTGTGAATATAACATTGGGGATCGCGCGCGCACGTTATTGCGAGAAACTTATTCCACTCTTGCCTAAACCCGATTTTTTGTCTAAAATCTTAAAAGTCGCTTGAGTAATTATACTAAAACAATTAGCTCCAGATATTTGCGTCGCCTTCGGCGACTAATTGTTAATTTTTTTATATTGTAGATTTTTATTAGTGCTCAGGGCTCCTGTTGATAACAGGTTGTTCTTATTCAATCTCAAAGGGCTACCCTGAGCCTTATAATTAAATAAAAGTTTCTGTTCTGTTCTGTTATGGAGAGCTCGTCCGCTAGCGGTCTGGGTATCGCAATCAAATCTTCATTGTTCTGATGCTGAAGGGGATTTCTGTGGAGTCCTTGGAGCCCCCTCTGGATCCGCCACTGAATGATGATGCCGGACATGCTATGATTGTTCTGATTTCAGGCCTGATTTGATGGTGAAAAAGCTGCGCTACTACGCTCGGTTTACAGTGGTGTGTCTGCTACTGAACAAGATGGAACAAGTCAAAGAATTAGTCTTAGTAAGAAGCAGTCCGTATTTTGCTGAAATTGTTAACTTCCATGAGTAAGCGCCCGTCCTTGGTATCTGTGGTTTATTTATTGAATGCTAATGAATAATAGAGCTAATTAAATTGTAATGCTAAATCAAGAAAAGAAAAGCAATATTAAAAAGAGCAAAAAAAAAGAGAAGCCAATGTGCTTCCCCTCCTTTGAGCAAACAGCCGAAACATTCCTTCGATTAATAACAGCACACGCGCGTAGTTTGCCTTAAATAAGCGAAAAGAGGTTATAACTAACATTTTTGCACTGTGAGTTCACCGTAATCCTCCCTTTGCAAAAACCCACGTACAGAAAGCAAAGCCCTTACGTCATCAGTATGGAATGTTTCAGTTCGTTGCTCAGACATCTTTTCGCGCACAGGGAACCCAAGGGCCGGCGGGATAAAGGACAATTATCAGGGCCCGACATTGCGACAATATGGTCGCCAATGGCGACTAGATTTAGGGTTTGCTGGTGAACAAAACTTTCAACCTAGTCGCCAAATGCCGACTTAGCTTTCTAGTCTAGGTTTTTAAAAGATGCCCTTCTCAAAATGAGCTGTTAACAGCATTTCTTTGGGAGAAAAAGATGGCGACTAGATGCCAATGGGCCTTGGGGCAACATGCTTTTTACCCTTTGTAGATTTTAAGCTGATTTTGGTGAATTTGTAACAACTTTAGGACAATTTCACAGGCAAATGAAACGCAGCGCGTATATAGTAACATCAGTAACATCATTTTTGTTCTATTTCAAGGAATTACGTCATTATATGGAGGAATATGTGAATGTGTATGATGCGGAGGATGACGAGGAGTGGAGACTGGTAATTAGCGAGGTGACAGCATTTGTTCAGGTAACTAAGGAATCCTCATGCGATAGGGTCGTCCCTTCACCTCAACCCCTGGGGGGAATTGAGGAACCCCTGGGGGAAGGCAAGGGGAGGACACTGGGCTCGAATTTGCGACCAATACAAGCATGCAGTCGCCATGCGACTAGATCTCTGGCGACTAACTTTTTATCTCCAGGCACCATCTGGTGACTTTGAAATTGGGCGAGCATTCTGGCATGGCATATTATCCTGGCTCTGAGCATTTTTGCGGGCTCAATATGTAATATATTAGAGCCTGTTGCTCTGATGTCGCTGATGATGGTTGCCATAAATTCTCGTTTTGTACTCAATGCTATCCAAAGTTATAATAGTAATGTAGTTGATGTTCTTGGGCCCTTTCCAGGGCTCATTGCTCATTTTATCCGGAGTCGGGATCATTTTAACGCCCACGAACATCAACTATATTGTTATAGTATATCCTCAAATATACTTTGGCGACCTAGTTTTTCAGCTTGCCAACCACTTTTATCATTTCAGGCTGATAACCTTGTGTCAGTCATGACACCGGATGTCGTACCCGTGGTTCTATCACATCGACTGAAACCCGCCGTATGTTTGTAGTCGCACTGCCGACGTTTTTACTTTATTGATTGCTCTTTGTTTCGTTTTTTGGCTGAGTAGACAAGAAAAACTAGGAGTGTTTTTTTCCGTCTGTGAAAAAACAGTTTTGTATTTTTTTTTCTCTGCGCAGGAAATCCCCACCATACGTACAGGACCCCCCAGTGCTAGTGTTTTAGCATTGCAGGAGATCATCATTATCGGAAACTGCGAGAAACAGGTACATGAAGGGTACATACTAGACTTGCCACAAGTCGACCTCTCTATGGAGTCAGATTTCACCGTACACGCTGAATCGAATGCTAAACATTTGCGCGAATCTCTCATGTAAAGATCAACAATGTTTGTTTGCACTTGTGGAGCACAAGTGCACTTGTGGAGCAGTTTACAACGCTGATAGAGCGAAAGATAAAGCGAGAGAACAAATGAAAGTTTCAAGCGGCAAACATTGAACAGTTTGATTGGCCGACAGAACATGTTTTCGTCACGTGTGTAGACGGGTAGATGCAACGCTGAGTCGATTCGGTCAATTTTTGAACGTCGAAAACGACGAATTGACGAAAGTACAGCCAAGCCCCTTGCGTTCGGCTGTGCGGGCTCATGCTCGATGTGGATCCACTGGCAGCCAAATGAAATTTTGTGTATAGAGGAAAATAGTTTTAGGAATTTGATTGAAAATGAGGGACATAAAACGTTGGCTATTTCCTTTTTTTTTCTTTTGTGTCGTTTTCACTCGACACTGTATGAGAAGGAGCTCGTGCGAAGTATATGGTTTGCGCGAAAATGACACAACAACAACAAAAAAAATGATTGGGCTGCCTGTGGAGGATCCAGCCGCCTTTGGAGGACCGCAAAGAACACTGGACTTTCGAGCCTGGGCTTCCTGCTTTGTGCGTTTCCGCGGGGAGTTGGGACGAGGATGTCTATTGTAATCACTTTTTTCCTTTTTAGGTCAAATTCAGTGAATTAACCCTGGACATGTTTCGAGTGCTACAAGCGTTGGAACGAGAGCCGGACGAGAATCCTCCCCACACTCTGGTAACAACAGCGGCCAGTAACGAGGAGATCACTGAGGACAGGGTGAGTGGTGTCATCTTCCCGCCGTTTTTGGGAGCGCGCGCCACATGATATTCCTTGCCAGCACACACACAGGAAGCCCACACCTGTACAGCGTAGAATAGCACGCTTAAACTACGGCTAAATTAGTACACAAGTAGCTCGCAACGTTTGTGTCCTGTGTGTTTCCACAAGTGGCCAAACTAGAAAACATCGCATACGAGTGTCTCTTGTCTGGCGAAGAAACATTTCTTTGTGTCCCGACTACAAACTTTGTCGCGCGCAACAATGTTTCTCGCGTGGCTAAACTGGGAAACATGAAGAAAACGTGTTCGGCTGCAATGTTGCGCGCTACATGTGTCCTACTTTAGCGAGGGGTTTAAATGTCGAGTTCTAGACACGTTTGTGTTGCATAAGCGTGCGCGGCCCTAAAGGAAAGTAATTCTTGTAGCGCGCGATTCCAAAATTATCATTAATAGAGACAGACCTCAACAAGTGCGCGAGCGGCGAAAATATAAAAACTACCCAAAAATACCGCACGAGAGAAAAAAAGCCGGATACTCAGGTTAGCACTCGGCAACAAACAACAGCAACAACAAATATCTTATTTACATATATGTGTTCGCATATGTTGGCAAGTAGCATGATAAAGTTTTGATGTTTTTCCCTTTTAAGTCGTCAACAGAATACTCTACCAGTAGCAGACAATCCAACCCACACAAGTATCTCCTATACAAACCGACATTGGCCCAGTTGTACGTGTTCCTTAGCGTGGGATTCAAGGTGAGCTTTGTAAAATCCAATGGACAGTCTAAAAATATCTCCCCTCCCTCTCCCTGTTGAGGACCCCAGTTTCAGCAACCCACCCAGGAAATTTTTCGCTGTCCCTACCCACCCTGGAATTCTTGTGAATTTCGTCTTGACTAGCCTGTTTACCCACCCTGGAATTCCATATTTTGGGGGTACCCACCCTGGAATTTCAGACCTGTAGTAGGTTATTACCGGCTGCTTGTCATTGAAAACAAATCGTCCAATTTCATCTGGTTCACCTTGCAGAACGTTACACGAAATCGCTTTGCCAAAAATTCTTTCGGATTTGTGACATCAAGTTATATTTATATTTTGGTGTAAGAGGAGTACTTTAACAGTTATTGCACTGCCTCATTTCAGGAACTACCGTCGAATGGCGTGATGCTTGTGTACGTTTCTGGTGACGCATGCGTGGGTGTCGGTCGTCAAGGAGACGATGGTAAGTTTTCCTCCTCCACTTGTATGTAATTCGCCTTTGTCACGCGCCGCCATTTTGTTTCCAGAATGACCCGGCAAAGCAAAAAAAAAAAAGCAATGAGCTAATCAACGTTTTGGTTCTTAAACAAATAAGAGTACATTTTGGTAGCTTGGTCAACTTTTGTACCATAAATAGTAATGCTGGGAGCATTAGGCTTCACTTTTCAACATTAGCAAAACCCGCATGCTGCTTGGCCTCGTTTCCATGATGAATAAATCGGCTAAAAAATTCAAGATGGCGCTTGTGTGACAAAGGCGAATAGGCCATGTTCGAATTACGCTCCAATGCCTACAAACAATAACCTCAAGTCGAGGCTCTCTTCTAAAATTTGTAAGTGTATTAGAACTTGGAGAGAGCCTCGATTTGAAGCTTTTGTCTTGTGAGTATTGGAGCGTAATTCGAACCTGGGCCATTGATCAGTAAGCTGATTTTTTTTTACTGTTTTGTTTTTATCCAGGGCCCTACGAGCAGGGAGGAGTTCTGACCGCGCGCAAGAGAACAGGGAACGAGGAGGCGCCATCTAAACGACGCCCAACCAATCTCAAAGAATTAGACTGGTAAATCATTCATTATTAACATCCAATGCCGTGCTTGACTCCACCTGGCGCCGCGATTTGACCAAACTTCCTTTCATTTTGCACATCTTTTCTCCAGTCTTTACCCGAAGATCTTGTCCCGTTCACAAGAAAAGCGATGGTGGTGATCGTTGATTGTCCGACAAGTCACGCATTCAAGGTGCGTCACGCATTATATGTTAACGTCACGCATTATTGTAAGAGCTGGTTTACACTAGAGCGGCAAGTGCAAACGCAAGTTCAAGAAAATCGAGACATTGCGTTCCCTTGCGTTGAGCTTTGAGTCCTACGATTGCGTTGCGTTCGTGTGTAAATAAGCTCTAAAATCCAGGAAAAGTCAGAAAATTTGGAAAGGTCCAGAATAGGAGATGGGTAGCCTGCTCTCCAGTGGGTTTTTTCGGATATTCGATTTTTTTGGTGCGCGGGATTCCTGTGTCGCGGGGGGAAGTAGCCTGCTAGCCGGCTCTCCAGTGGGTTTTTCTCGGATATTTGATTTGTTTGGTGCGCGGGATTCCTGTGTCGCGGGGGGAAGTAGCCTGCTAGCCGGCTCTCCAGTGGGTTTTTTCGGATATTCGATTTTTTTGGCGCGCGGGATTCCTGTGTCACGCTCTTTTCTTCTCTCTCCCCCCGCGACACAGGAATCCCGACGCCACAGGAACCCCGCGCGCGCCCTAACGAATTCTTCTCTGGAAAACCCACTGGAGAGCCGGCTCGCAGGCTAGGAGATGGAAGTCATAATTAATTGGTATTGATGTGTGACTTCCTTGAAAGACTAATTTATAACAACGTTCATGCTAAAGAATGTAGCTTAGGATGAAATCGACTTGATATAATTTTACTTCACGCTCTTCTGTCTGACTTTCTCACGTCTTATTTCCAGTTTTCAATTTGCAAGGGTAAGATTTTACCCCTAAATTGTCAGTGAAAACCCCCGGAATTTTTCCCGAGAAGCGGGGACATCGTGTTCACTGCTTTCTATTAAGCTTCTGTGTATTATTTTCTTTACAGTATTTCCCCAACTTGTTCGGGCAGCCATTACTGTGTTTAATGTCACCAGCCTTAACTCCTGTTGCTGTCTCAGGTAATACTAGTCAAGGCTGTCGCTTTTCGTGGACTTTGGATCTTTATCACACGGCAGCCATCTTGGATAAATCTTTTGTTCTTGCATGTGTAGCCTCGTCATGATTACGAGTTTCTATGGGAAAACAAATAGTTTATCCAAGATGGCTGCCCATCTGAAAAGGCCAATGGCGCAGAAACATTTAAGAGCGATTGTCAGAGAAAATCGACCATTTTGCAAAATGGCCGGAAAATCAAAATCTTCGATTTGGATAAAAATCGGTCGAGTGATAGTTGTCCATGAGTAGATCACGCCACCACTATTTGTTTGAGTCATAACAATTTCTATGTACGGATTTAAGGGTGGTACATTTTAACCCCCAAATGGTACAATTTTGGCCATGTGATATTGTGCAATTTTAGTCGATTTGAGGCAGCCCTTATCGAAACGCGTTATAATATAGAATATTTTGTTTGCCATTTATCGAAAGAGATACTCTTCGACTTTCACAATTCGCTTAAACCATTTAAAATCAATTAAACCTCAAGTTTTTACAGAGAGGAAAAGAAAGGGATACACAAGGGCTATTTTCTAAAGGTAAATTCTAGTGATTTTCAATTTGCTCTTACGCTTTGTTCCAACAATGATTATCTCTGGTTTCTATAGGGACGTGAAGGCAATGGACCAATATACATGAAAATATAAAAATATCTTTGGGCACTTCATGTACGTGCAGCTGGCTGTCAATCACTTTTATGGCTATTTTGGGGTCTTAAGGGGCTTATACGCGGGTCAAAACCATTTTTTTTTCAACTATACTCTCGTGAAGGAAAAGGAGATGAGACAATCAAACGTCACAATTGCCTTGTCTGCCATTGTCAAAGTGTTGACAGTACTTGTTGCCATGGCAACCAAATTAAGGGGGCTCGATGCTAATTTTGCTTTTTTGACGTTCGTGAAGTTGGGGAACATTTAATGAAACGTTGCCATAGCAAAAACGATGAGGTGAAACATATTAGATATCGCCCTTCTCAGGCAAATTTCACAGGAGCAATGCGGGACCGACAATATCAGGGGTGGCGGAACAACCCCTTTGAATCATCGTGATGGAGGAGCGAGTGAGAAATTGAGTGGACCTGTGGTTTTTATCCTTTTAAAGACTTTTCACTAGGTATATGAATACTTTATTTTTCATTTCTGTAGAATCTTGATTTGCTTGTTTTGGATTACTTCAGAAAAGGAACTCCCTCCAATAACAGCGGGAGGGGGTGTGCTATATTGGCTGCGAGAGGTTCAAAATTGGTTGGTATGGTTGCAAAATTACTGTCCGTTTGTTTTTAGTGAACATAAAACTTTCCTAACAAGTTGATTAATTTTTCCTTTCAAAAGATCCGCAATTAAATAAAGCGGTCATGGTCGAAACAAGTCGTTAAATAAATGTGCTAAACAGGACCAATTCTGGCCTACAGATACGACACGACACGAGAGAGAGAATAATAGCCGAGAGTGTGCTTAGACTGGAATTTCAATGGGGTGTTTCAATATTTAAAATAATCTTTAAATAATCCAGACACTTATTTGCTACACTTTCGCCGCAGTGATATCCCAAACTCTTCATCTATACTATTATAATCGGGTTGTCTGCGCAAACGTTACGATTGGCTAAATCAGTCTGTCCGAGAGCAACACTGAAATGGCTTCTCTGACCACAGCTTTGTGCCTTTGTGCCCTCCATCACGTACAGCACTGAAATGGCTTCCCTAGCCACAGCTTTGTGCCCTCAGTCACGTACATTACGAGGATATGCTTTTCTAAAATCTCTATCTTTCGAAAGCTCTAGAATTTGTAATGCCTAAACAAAATGTTATTCTGAGTCTTCTAGCGTCACGAAGTGACGGGCTGTTTTCTTGTTCTTATTGTAATAGAGTCTTAAAGTGTGATGTCACAAATTTGAAAAATTGAATAACGAAAGCCCAACTTCAAAGAACGTTGCGCGCAAAAAATGAGGCCGGGTGAATCGGTTGAAACGCGTGTGAGATATGGCCCGCTGAATACATAATTTCTTTAACAAGTCACTGCATTTTAGACACAGTTCAAAACTTTATGAACTTAACTAAAAGTAAAGATATAGTGATTTGTCATCTTAAAGAAAGTTATCATTCAGAGGGCCATATCTCGGTCGCGTTTTGCAACCGGTTTGCCACATTTTTGGTGTGTAGCTATCATTTTATATGCCATTTCAAAATCAAGTAAGAAATATTGCTAAATCGAAAATTTGCTTTTTGTGACGTCATCACTTTAGGACTCTATTGCTCTAAAAATAATTTAAAAATAAGCTTTTTGTTCCATTGAACGCTACTTTTAAAGAGATCAATTGTCCTCGGCTTTCAGACAAAAAGTCTTCTCGGACTCATTTTAAAGAGTTGTTATGACCTCAAGACCTCATAAAAAGGTTCAAAATAACTAGCAGCATGGAATATTTGTTTTTCATTCCAAATTGAAAATGGTGGCCAATAGGCGGCCATTTGGATGTTATCGTGAGAACGTGGGCCTAACAGAACTAATGCTATTCAATGTAGGATGTTACCCTTTTTCTATTACAATAATGGGAGCTAGCGTGCACATCAGATGAATATGGAACAGGGGGCGTAAAGGATCTAAGAAGCACCCATCCACAAATAACGCCTCCTGCTTAAAAGTTGAAAGGGCCAAAATTGCAGTTTATTTGACTTCGCAATCGCTGGAACTGGTTGCCCAAAGCGTTTAAAAGTGCACCCCTTTACCCCCTTTCTTTATCAGAGCTCCTCATTAAGTTAATTCATTGCCACAAGCAAGCAGCTCGGACCAGAAAATCGCTACCATTGCTTGGTCCGGGATCGAAATCAGAACCTCTTTTGTACACGCTGGTGCACTGCCCCACAGAGTAAACAGACTCAACTTAAGGTTGGCTCCAAAAGTAGAGAGCGAGACGATCAAACATTTCTTCTCATGCATTATCTGTAATTTGCAATAATTTAGTAGAAATTGCAGTTGCGAAGACATATTTTCGCCAGCTTCTTAATTCCCAGGACGACCATTCGCTACTTCTCAAATTCAATAAATCAACAAGGTTTTTTTGTTGATACGTGTAAACGGGGGCGGGGGAAGCAAAACTACGTAAGACAGATTTATGGTCATGCATCCTCAATACAAATTTTTTTGTCTTAACACGACTCGAAATTTGAGCTGAATCCACAGACTGTGGCCCAATCTGGTCTTGATATAATATGCCCTGAAAATCAACTCATTGGCTTATTGCATTTTTAAACCGCATCGGGGGATCGAGGACGTCCCTTAAAAAGACCCCCTCCCCTGGAATTTCCACTCGTCAATCAGGTCCCCCTCCTGGAATTTCCATTTTTTCTGGCAAAATACCCCTGGAAAATTAATTTAGGTATAAAAAAAAGTCACTTTTTACCCCTCCCCTTGGATCCAAGCGCCAGACACACGCCCTCCAATACACCTCCCTGAAAAGGTCCTCAACCGCCTCCCCCCTCCCCCGATGCGCGGTTTAATGCAAATCAGCCATTGAGATGGCCAAAATTTCTAGCGTCCTCACTTGGGATAGACAAGATTTCGGAAATATTAGGTTATTTGCTTATTTACGTTGGTAGCTATAACCAAGTGTTGGGGACTCGCTCCTCCATCACGATGATTCAAAGGGGTGGTGCCCTCACCCCTTATCTTTTTGGTTCTGCATTGCTCCAGCGAAATGTATGAGAAGGGCGATATCTAATATGTTTCACCTCATCGTTTTTGCTATGGCAACGTTTCATTAAATGTTCCCCAACTTCACGAACGTCAAAAAAACAAAATTAGCATCGAGCCCCCTTACTTTGGTTGCCATGGCAACAAGTACTGTCAACACTTTGACAATGGCAGACAAGGCAATTGTGACGTTTGATTGTCTCATCTCCTTTTCCTTCACGAGAGTATAGTTGAAAAAAATGGTTTTGACCCGCGTATAAGCCCCTTAAGACCCCAAAATAGCCATAAAAGTGATTGTTAGCCAGCTGCACGTACATGAAGTGCCCAAAGATATTTTTATATTTTCATGTATATTGGTCCATTGCCTTCACGTCCCTATAGAAATCAGAGATAATCATTGTTGGAACAAAGCGTAAGAGCAAATTGAAAATCACTAGAATTTACCTTTAGAAAATAGCCCTTGTGTATCCCTTTCTTTTCCTCTCTGTAAAAACTTAGAGGTTTAATTGATTTTAAATGGTTTAAGCGAATTTTGAAAGTCGAAGAGTATCTCTTTCGATAAATGGCAAACAAAATATTCTATGTTATAACGCGTTTCGATAAGGGCTGCCTCAAATCGACTAAAATTGCACAATATCACATGGCCAAAATTGTACCATTTGGGGGTCAAAATGTACCCCCCTTAAATCCGTACATAGAAATTGTTATGACTCAAACAAATAGTGGTGTCGTGATCTACTCATGGACCACTATCACCTGACCGAGTTTCATCCAAATCGGAGATTTCGATTTTCCGACCACCAGTCGATCCACTCTGACAATCGCTCTTAAATCCCTTTTACCTCTCGTACCTCCCTGTTTTAAAGAAACGTATGAAAGGTTGGCTCAAAACTGATGAAAATTGATTTATTACGATTATTTACATAGGTTCTCTACTTATATTATGTAGATACCTCTACTTGCAGAAGATCGGCTGTGGCCGATCGAAATACCATAATAATTAACTTTCATAAGCTGTAATCAACCTTCCATATTTTCTATTCTAAACCTCACACCCAACTGGTCAATAGGTCCGTTCCACTGGACCCAGCGTCAGCAATTACTTGTTTCAAGCGGATTTTCATTTATTTTTTACAGAGCTTGCAACATTTCCCAGCATGCCACGCGCTTTTTCTGTTCCATCTGAATAAAGTGCGCACTGCATTGTGGTAAATATGTTAATAGCCGGTACGGACCATGTTGCGGCGATCGTACAGGTGCTTGTTTCACATCAGATCATAACACGTTTACTTTTATTTTACAGAACTCAACCGCAAGGGCAGCTTATTCACGCTCTTCCTGTACAGTCCTCTCGTAGCCTTTAGCTACATCTGTAGTATTGCTGACATGCGCAGTGACGTGTGGGATACCTGTCAACGCCAGATCCGCCGCACATTGAGTGACATATTGAGGGTGTTTTACGACTGGTCACGTGCCGTGGGTAAGCAACCAATAGGATAAGAGTTTGTGGTCGCGGGATATGAATGCGTCACAACGGATCAATCATCTTATGTCACAACGAAACACACTGTTCCGGCCGAGCTCGACCGTGGTACGGCGGGGAGGGGGTCTATTGTGACGCCACCACACTTTCTGTCTCCTACCCACCACAGGGAACCCACCCAGAACGCCAAGGACTAACGTTTGACACTTTTTCTATAAGAACCAGAAAAATTGAATTCAGCCTGGTCCACAAGTAGCCTGCGAAAGTCGAAACCACTTAGCGCTCGCCATAAGACTCTCGCTTAGACGCGTCTGCGCGCCCAAGCCAAGCATTCCATACTTTTTTTTCATACTGATGTCGTATTTTGACCCAAATCTCGTTAAAAGAATTATGAGGCCAGTTTATCTAGATGAGTATGGACTCTAGCCTTGATAAATAATGCAGCGAATATTTCTTCTTCTCCCTGTTCTAATGATTCGTACTTCAAACACTAATAAACGGTCCACTTTATTCCAGATCTATCATTTATCAAGTTTCTGGAAGATGACTTGTTAAAGATGATGATTTTACGTACGTGTTCTGTTTTTACGCCACTCATCTCCACCGAGCATTCAAGGTAAGACCCGGAGCTATGATCTAATATATTAACATCCTTACGTTACGTGTTCTGTTTTTACGCCACTCATCTCCACCGAGCATTCAAGGTAAGACCCGGAGCTATGATCTAATATATTAACATCCTTACGTTACGTGTTCTGTTTTTACGCCACTCATCTCCACCGAGCATTCAAGGTAAGACCCGGAGCTATGATCTAATATATTAACATCCTTACGTTACGTGTTCTGTTTTTACGCCACTCATCTCCACCGAGCATTCAAGGTAAGACCCGGAGCTATGATCTAATATATTAACATCCTTACGTTACGTGTTCTGTTTTTACGCCACTCATCTCCACCGTGCATTCAAGGTAAGACCCGGAGCTATGATCTAATATATTAACATCCTTACGTTACGTGTTCTGTTTTTACGCCACTCATCTCCACCGAGCATTCAAGGTAAGACCCGGAGCTATGATCTAATATATTAACATCCTTACGTTACGTGTTCTGTTTTTACGCCACTCATCTCCACCGAGCGTTCAAGGTAAGACCCGGAGCTATGATCTAATATATTAACATCCTTGCGTTACGTGTTCTGTTTTTACGCCACTCATCTCCACCGAGCATTCAAGGTAAGACCCGGAGCTATGATCTAATATATTAACATCCTTACGTTACGTGTTCTGTTTTACGCCACTCATCTCCACCGAGCATTCAAGGTAAGACCCGGAGCTATGATCTAATATATTAACATCCTTACGTTACGTGTTCTGTTTTTACGCCACTCATCTCCACCGAGCATTCAAGGTAAGACCCGGAGCTATGATCTAATATATTAACATCCTTACGTTACGTGTTCTGTTTTTACGCCACTCATCTCCACCGTGCATTCAAGGTAAGACCCGGAGCTATGATCTAATATATTAACATCCTTACGTTACGTGTTCTGTTTTTACGCCACTCATCTCCACCGAGCATTCAAGGTAAGACCCGGAGCTATGATCTAATATATTAACATCCTTACGTTACGTGTTCTGTTTTTACGCCACTCATCTCCACCGAGCGTTCAAGGTAAGACCCGGAGCTATGATCTAATATATTAACATCCTTACGTTACGTGTTCTGTTTTTACGCCACTCATCTCCACCGAGCATTCAAGGTAAGACCCGGAGCTATGATCTAATATATTAACATCCTTACGTTACGTGTTCTGTTTTTACGCCACTCATCTCCACCGAGCATTCAAGGTAAGACCCGGAGCTATGATCTAATATATTAACATCCTTACGTTACGTGTTCTGTTTTTACGCCACTCATCTCCACCGAGCGTTCAAGGTAAGACCCGGAGCTATGATCTAATATATTAACATCCTTACGTTACGTGTTCTGTTTTTACGCCACTCATCTCCACCGAGCATTCAAGGTAAGACCCGGAGCTATGATCTAATATATTAACATCCTTACGTTACGTGTTCTGTTTTTACGCCACTCATCTCCACCGAGCATTCAAGGTAAGACCCGGAGCTATGATCTAATATATTAACATCCTTACGTTACGTGTTCTGTTTTTACGCCACTCATCTCCACGGAGCATTCAAGGTAAGACCCGGAGCTATGATCTAATATATTAACATCCTTACGTTACGTGTTCTGTTTTTACGCCACTCATCTCCACCGAGCATTCAAGGTAAGACCCGGAGCTATGATCTAATATATTAACATCCTTACGTTACGTGTTCTGTTTTTACGCCACTCATCTCCACCGAGCATTCAAGGTGAGATCCGGAGCTACTATTCTCACTGGGTCCCAGCGGTGCATATATAAGAGATCAACTCATTAACGTAATATCATTCAGTTGCTTTGAGAACGAGAGCCTGGATGGCGTCTATGTAAGACGCCATGTATTAGTGGTAGGTGGTGGGTCTCATTGTGCTTACCCTTTTACCTGGCGGTGCCTTCGGACATTTTTCCCCCACCCTCCCTCCCTTTACCTGCCTTTGCCATCTTCGGCTCCACCAGGTCTCCTCTCCCCATATCTTATATAGCACAATGGACCAAGTGACAATATATAATAATAGCGGAGCTCCTTAGCGGCCGAAGGCCGCAGAGCGGAGCACCATAGGTATCGCAGGAAGAATACAATAGCTCAAAGTAGAACTCAGGTATACGATCGACTTCATTTTTCATGCTTCAGCGGTATTCCCATGTGGGTATCGCTGGCGCGTCCGTGTCTGCGCGCCCCCACACAGGTAAACCAATACCCCAACACAGAAAAATATGTAATCGGGAGCTCCGCTTTTAGCCAGTGGCTAAATCTATATTACATTAACATCCTTAGCGTCTGTCAGGGAAACGTTTGTGATTGGCTGATTAGTGGTAATAACAACTAGCTAGCTTAAAGGCGGAGAAATAAGGGACAAAACATCCCTCAACGTGTCGCGTACCCCTTGATAATGCTGCTTTGCAAGTTTTTCGATGTTGTGCGTTTCTCCCCGAGCTCCAAATAAGCAAAGTAGAACCGCGCCCTGCTTCGTGCTCAACTTGCAACACATATTTTTGCGGCGGACAAGTTTGGGACGCGGGTTGAAAAGCGCACAACATGAAACAAAACTTTGGAAGGGCAGCAATGTCGGGTGACTCGATTTGGATAATAGATGTAGAGTAGCTTGTTAACAAGTGTTGGAGGGTGTTTTCATCGCGAAAACCCGAAATCAGCCTGGACGACTGATTTTTTTTGCGCGTCAAAAAATCCAAGATGGCGCCAGCGACTTCGAACTTCGGGATTTTCACGATGAAAACAGCCTCCAACGCCGGTTAAATAGAAGGTTAAATGTAGCGTTACAAGTTGCGAAAACATGCCAAGTGTTGCTTGGCCTTTTCCGCGTGTTGATCGGGTTTTACCTCGTTTTGTTTAGGGATCTGACTACTACCCCAAGTGCTTCCCAAGGCTTCCAACAGAGATTCTCATAAATGGCGGGGTAGAGAAGCAGGTACTAGAGCTGGCATCCCTCCTGGATGTCAGGAGTCTTTTCTATGAGGTGGGCGAGGCTCCACCCTTTGACTAGAGTAGAGGCAAGCCTGGCTGGGTGCGGGTGGAGGAGACGAGAGCGGGAAGGAGGGGGGGGGGGGGGGCATTTGACTGTGCTTAGTCAAATGGCTGCTGCCACCAGAGTTGCGACCACCTCATTGGCAATCAATGCGGCGACCGCTTTGTTGCTCTAGAAACTACAATTTATAGTTAGCCACGTATTGCTGGACTAAAATGCTATAGATAAATTCATCACGTGACAAGTGAATCCCACAGTCGAGACGAGTGCGATATCGTTTTTCAAGTAAAGTGTACCGTGGAATTCACGAGTCGAGTGATGAATTTTTCTAGAATTTCATAGCAAGTATTTGATATTATTTAAGTGTAATGATTCGGGCTTTGAAATTTCATTGCGCGCGGGTAACCTGTTTTGACGAATTCATTTCAACCATGAATTCCACTTTAAATATCTCACGTTCTTAACCAATCAACGCGCGTAAAAATTGAGCTTTGACACTCTAAAGGATTATTCAAAGCTTCAGGAGGCTAGATTCCGCTTAGAAAATAGCACGAAAAAAAGCGATATCGCACGAGTATCGCCTTTTTTACTGCTATTTTCTCGTCCTCAATTTACACAAAAAAGAGATATCATAGGAGGATTCTAATACTAAGCTCCCCATGAACAAAACGCGTTGCCTATAAATGATATCAGGGAGACCGGTTTGTCTGTCTAGGTAGTTCCAGTTTGAAACAAAAACATTTTACAACAATAACAAAAGGTATAATTTTGCCTTTGGACGGTGGGGAAATACTAATTTTTTCAATTCACTTCGTACAAATGCGCGGAATTCGGGTAGTCCTTGGTGGTACGGATCCAAACTTACAAGGATCCAAACTTAGGGGAGAGGTCAAAACAGTGGTACTCTCGGCGGGTGGGGGGGGGGGGGGGATTTAGGCGGGTGGAGTGGGGGGACCTCGTCCCGTCACCCATCACCTCACATGACAAAATCGGGCTCCTGAAGGTTACTGAGAACCTTCGCGCACGTGTTCGGAAAAAAAATCATACACGTCCTTAGTTTAACCAAAACATATCAACCCATATATCGTTGAAAAGCTTATAGAATAGACTGGGCGAACTATGGCAAAAAGAAATATTTTTTTCATACTTAGAATTTTTTTAAAGGTATATTAAAAATTCGGGTGTGAGATTTTCAAGATCTAACGCTTTCGAACTGCTAGACCTCGACTCCCAAGTAACACATTGTTTTAATCCTTAAAGGTGTTTCTCAAAAACCGTGTCTGCGTTTTTTTAAATTTTGCTTTGTTCAAAAGTTATCGAGCTTTTAAATTTGGAAGGTCAAATTTTGAGAATTTTCACGCTCTAAAAATTTATAAAATTCATAACTTTTGAAGTAAACAAAATTTAAAAAATCGCAGACACGATTTTTGAGAAACACCTTTAAGGATTAAAACAATATGTTACTTGGGAGTCATGGTCCAGCAGTTCGACAGCGTTAGCTCGTGAAAATAGCACACCAAAATATTTAATCAATGCTATGAAAAAAATTACAGGTATCGATAAGTTATTTCTTTTTGCCATAGCCCGCTAGTCAATTCTATAAGCTTTCCGACGATATATAGGTTGGCATATTTTGATTAAACTAAGGACGTGTATGATTTTTTTTTCGAACAACGTGCGCGAAGGTTCTCAGTAACCTTAAAAGTACCATTGCTTTGACCTCTTCCTTAATTGCTTGCGAAGCCTGTGGTGGAACCTCAATCATGACTCATGCTCCGTAACACCAAGAATCACCCGGAGTAGCTGGAAGATATATATATGTTATTTACCGGCTGGGAGGTCCATATAGGGAAAAACTGTCAACATTTCCAGGCCGAGGTCACAGTTTTTCCCTATACGGACCGACCTAAAGCCGGTAAATAACTTATTTATTTTTTCCAACTCAAAAATTTGATTTTTTCGATGAAAACAAGCGCGCGAAAATGGTTACCGTGACCTAGGTCAGAGAGAGGAAAATATTGCCGCCGCGCGCGCGCTCTAAGAACCAATCAGAATGCAGGATTCGTTACCGTGCCCTCGAGGAAAAAAATAAATATATGTTATTTACCGGCTGGGAGGTCCGTATAGGGAAAAACTGTGACCGAGGGCTGGAAAATGTTGACCGAGGCCGGAGGCCGAGGTCAACATTTTCCAGGCCGAGGTCACAGTTTTTGCCTATACGGAACGACCTAAAGCCGGTAAATAACTTATTTTTTTTTCCAACTCTAAAATTTGATTTTTGAAAATCAAAACAAGCGCGCGCAAATGGTTACCGTGACCTGTAGGTCAGAGATAGGAAAATATTGCCCCCGCGCGCGCGCTCTTAGAACCAATCAGAATGCAGAATTCGTTACCGTGCCCTCGAGGAAAAAAATAAAGAGCTATATCAAATTATTTGTAAATATAAACAAATAAAATCTGTCGACCCTAGATTATCATCGTGTTTTTCATTTTTCTTGGAATTTCGCGTGGCTTCTCTCAGATCATTATGTCGATAATCATACTTAGTACCATAACATTTTGCCAACGGGGCCCCAGTACTTACAGTACTAGTATTCATTCTCGTCCCCAGAGCCTCTCGGTCATGCTGACACGGAGGCTCTGGACGCAGACGAAACCGGAAGTCCTAGACTCTAGGACGTCCGATATTGTCGGTTAGACAAATTTGGCGAGCAGGAATCTCGGCCAATACGACAAACAATAAACAGCGGAGTAGGCTCTGAGAACGGGATTGTACTAGTACTTCAAAAGAGTGGGGCCGGATCCCCTGAGTCCGTCCTCCAGACACGCTCCTGAGTAATTACCAGCTCTGTAGTAGCATCCTAAAACATGGAAAACTAACGGATCTGTTTGGCCTGTTAGGTCATTTCGACAGTTTTTGACAGAATTTTAAGTCAGTTCGAAGTTAAACCCATTAACGTATTTTACTTGGCTAGCTGCAACTTGAAATAAAATAAAGTAGTTTCTTCCACTTTTACTTATTTGATCAGCAAATGATGCTGAATAGACCGTCGCTTATAAAATAATGGGAAATCTTGTGTTCACTTTGCAAACTCAAGAGATTGTGTTCCCAGCTTGAGATTGTTGAGCCTGTTATTATCTTGGCGCAAAAAATGTCATAGGTTTTCATTATGTTGGTGTTAGAGAAACATTAGCCTGTATTGAGTCTGTTGACGAAGCTGTGCAGATGGCCGCCTGGAACCGTTACCCTAAGTGCTTGCGACACTTGGTCCTAAACTCAAATGGACAGGGGCGTAGCTTTGGGGGGGGGGGGGGGGGGTCATGGGGTGCCTGTGAAACGCCTTTTTAGAAGAAAAGTACAGTAAACATTAGGAAAAAATTCGTAAGCTGGAAGAGGGCACCATACATTTGTACATATGTGACCCCCCCTTTTCTTAAATCCTGGCAACGCCCCTGATGGACAGAAATTAAAAGCCGAAAGAATCAACTCAAGGGCAGACTAGCTATCAGTTCTATGTATTGAGAGGGACCGCAGAAACGATTTGGAAAGCGCAGAAGCGACGGGTCAAAATGTGGTGCCGCTTGACATTCATCGTTGTCCTTTTGCACACTGCAATAGCCAAACCAGGTAAGACGGCAAATGAACGGAAAACTCACGAGACGAAAAGTTGCGTTTACACACGTTGCATCTATAGCTAAAACTTAATGTAAATTTCATGTTTCCGAGTTTACTAAGGTTTGTGCAGAATAAACTTCAAGTTTCATGTTTTCAACTTGAAAACGGAAGAAAACGCAAAGTTTACACACATTTCTAATAATAGTAAACGCGAAGTAAACATTAAATTTTCTTTTAAGAAAATCTGGAGAAATTCGAAGGAAAACTTGTAGTTTACATAAGTTTCTATCAAGGAAATCGTATAGAAATTTCATATTTTCGTGTTGTATAAACTTGAAGAAATGTAAAAAAAATGTCAAATTTACAGATTTTGGCTTCAGGTTATCGAAAACAATTTGCTCTAGAAAACATTCTCTTTCGCGGCAGTGAAAAATATTGTCTAGATCCACGAACAACCCGGGTGGATTTTTGCACATTTCTGTCCTATATACAATGTAGTGCTGGTTTATAATTATACATCGGCCTCTAAAATGGCGTTACCAGGCTGAGCTGAAGGTTCCACATTTTGTGGCAGATCCTCGGCTATCTTTTATTCTGAGCTCCTTAGGGCCTTAGGCAGGTTGTTTAGCTTATCGATAAGGATTTTTTTTCCATTTCGTTGCGGCAGTTTTCGTCTATCTCATGCCTCGGACTCTGAGTGATCACTGACCGTGGTGTGACGGAATCGAAGATCCATTGACAGTTTGTCAAAAACGCATGCGCATACGGGGGTATGGTTTGAGAACAAGAAATCAAGAAACATCGACTGACATCGATTGCAAGTAAGTATTAGTAAATCGTGCAACTGCAATACTTTCGGGATATTTTAAACATCTCTGGAGGTTTTCTAAAGTACTTCCACACTTCAAAATCGAAAATCGATTTCTGATTTTTGTGTAGATTTGAAAGGAACGAACTCAGCTCGAGTAACCAACATGGATTCTGGAAGGCCAAGATGAATCGAGTCCCGAGTCCCGACAAACAGCATCGAGCCTAATAATCGAAGTCCCCGCCGATGTAAAAGTATGTACAATGCTTGCTTACTTATTGATAGCGTTCCGATATGTTATAAACGTTATTTTGCAAAAGAGCATGTATGCAACATAGTTCCCGCCAAAACTCTCATGAACTCTCCTGTTAAAATTTATAATTTCTATGTCAGACAGCCTACCAAAGGGTTCGAGGGCTCAAGGGGAATGCTTAGCTAGCAAAATGGTATAAGGGTATAAATTGATTAAACAAATTTCTTAGCTAAATATACTAAAGAATTAGGAAAAGCGAGCCAAGGACAAAGACATTTTAACCGTTTGAGTGCCAGTTCGATCCCGTGTAATCCAATCTCGTGATATGATATATAATGACAAATTGAAACGTCACGATATTTTTGTGCTTTTGTATGCTCTAAAATGGACGAAACTCTATTTCTAGGCCGCATTCAGAGGTGCATATAAAAGCTAGAGGAAGAGCAAGACCGATCCAAAGGATGAAATCCCAATAAACGGTAAATCCTTTAGTAACTTAGTGTGACTATTTATATACATATCACGCGAATATGTCAAGTCTGAGTGATCGGTGACTCCTTGTGTTACTCTGAAGAAGTGGTGACGTGACTTGTAGGTCATACAGATAAATATTTCTCTCATTCCAAAACATTTCAAAATGCTAGCCAATTTTATTGGTGTACCGAGAAGAGTTAACGTACGTTACGAAAAGCACGTGAATCAGAAACAATGTTTTTTATTTATGTCATATAGTTACGGCCATGACTCCTAAGTCGACTAGTCCTTGCTCTAAATTTGTTTTAGCTTTGCCCTCCGTCATCTTTCTATTTGTCCGTCCCCCTTAGTGAGTCCGGTTAGCCAGAGGAGGGGGGAACGCACTCCGTGCACTCAGAGGGTGAACACTTTTGGCAGTCAAGAGATTCGGCGACGGCCTTGTTAGCGAGAGGGTCTCAACATCCGCTATGTGATAAAAAAATGTTTTCGATGGATTTTTTCACGATTAAACAAAAAAACTCGTGCACTCCATATCATATCAATGTTATAGTCACAAGTAGGTGATTATACAGGTGATTATAACATTGAAAGGATTGGTAGTGCGCGCGCGAGTTTTGTTATGATCGTGAAAAAGTCAACAAAAACAAGTTTTTCTGTCTAAAACCCTCATGAATCGATTGAGTACTAAAACAATTTTGTCTCGGTGACTATTCGCTAATAATCACAGAAGCTGAGGCGACTAATTGTTAATAAGTGACTGGAGTGATTATTACAAATTATTTATTTTAGCGCATGCATAAATAAAAACAGCAACGTGCGAAAAATTAATCCAATGCTGTATTGCTTTCACAGAAACTAAGCAAGCGCGCAGAAATGTTGACGACCTACAAACTGGGTCCGAAGAACAGAAGTGGTCGGTCTATACTAACGCTGGACTTTATGTCCTGAGAAGAAACTGGGGTGTCCAGGGATGAAGAGTTCATGCTCGTAAAAAGCTACACCAACATGCTAAGGGCACTGTATAAGAAAGTTAGCAACAATACTTCCAAGCAAAGGCAAGCGCATGACGCTAAAGAGGTTCGCAGCACAGAAAGCCTCCATCATTCACGACGCCCGGTTCCCGTAACTAACCCTACTTGCTAAATATAATTAACGTGAAGGGAACGGAAGAGGAGGACATAGGAAGCTCTATCTGTTTGCTCTATGAACGTTGTGCGCTATCGAAAAACCCATCGTTAAAATGTCAGGTAATCCATGATCATATAAAGGACACAAGAGTCTTTTAAATTAGCCCACTGACATCTATTTTTCTTTCCAGTTGTACATATTATGTGATAAGACTCTAGAAGAGAAATGCACTAGAAACTACTAGGAAATAGATGTATGTATAGGCGTTTGTACGTTTTTGTCTCATGGCAAGCCAGTTTGCAAAAATTATTAAACAAAGTTTGAAATTACAAAATAATTGTTTTATTTGGGGGTAGGGGGGGAGGGGGTATGAAGTTCGAGGAGTCCCATGAACAACGAAAAGTTGTAATAGAAATGTTGGAAAATATTACATTTTTCAGGAATTTATGAAAAGAAAATCATGCGAAACATGAGCTTTACGCGATTTAAAACAAAAAGAAAATCCAAACAAATTCCGACTTTTTTCAAATTTATTGAGAAGTAAACCCGATCAAAACGCGGAGTTTTCAAAGGTTTTATAACTAGAAAACGTGTGTAAACACTATCTTTACATAACATTTTCTGACAGGAAAATACGTGTAAAGATGCACTTTACCACGTTTTCTTTTAAAGAAAACTCGATGAAAAGCCAACGTTTTCTACAAGGGAAAACGCAATAAAACCCGATGAAATTTGTAGTTTTCATTAGATTTAGTCACCTTTTCTGCAACTGTAAACGCAACTTTTCATGTCGTGACTCCTGTTCATTTAAAATTGTTTCAAGAAAAGTAGAGACGTAACATAATGTTGTTCAACATTTTTTTTTCTGTTTCTGCGCCCTTAATTACAGCAGAAGTTGCACTGAAATTTTGTAATAAAAAAACCCATAATCACTAAACAGTGATCATGAAAAAGCAACAGTAATTGCAATATTCATTTGTTTTTTAATCGTTTTGTGTTTCTTGATATTTTAAAGCGCTTCAGAATAGTTACGTTTTTATGTAAGCGCTATTTAAATTCCAATATTATTATTAGTCTCTAGTACACTAAGTATATCCAAAATTGTTCAAATTTTCGCAACCCATGCATGGTACCAATTGAATCGAATTGAATCGTCTAAAATAAAAGTGAGAATACACTTAAAGTTTCTAGTCGAATGTTCAGCTCACATTTTATGTTTATCAATGTAGAGAAGCCCGCTGATTTCGCTGCGCTAAAGAGGTTGACAGAAAGATACTTCCATACGAGATTTACCCTAGGTAAGTGAACACCAAAATCCTCAAATTAATGCCTCAGACACATAACAGGCTAAATTGCAAAATCCCTCGCTTTGATTTCAGGGAGAGCTCATCGCCCAGGAGGTCCATCTAACACTTGGGAATGTGACAATGTGATTCCCGTCCCCTCCAGTGTGAGGTCACAAATGAACCTGAGCTCGTTCTATAGGAAGTACCTACACGCGTTTGGAATCCCGATCATAAGTTCCAATTCTCCAAGTGACGCGGCCCTGAGGCGCGCCTGCTACGTTGTCGTGTTCCTATTGGCTGATCGCAAAGACGTCAGACAATGGTTGTACAGACGCAATGGTCGCGCAGGCGTAGTAGGGATCCGTGAGGGCGTGACGTCAATACCCGAGCACTCGTGGTTGCCGAGTGGGTGGAACCAGCGCGCGCGGGGTCTGGGCGGGACAATCACTCATCCAATCTCCACGTGTGAGTATAGTGATGACGTCATCTACAATTCCGCCACTCAGCGATCGGTTGGTTTATCTACTGTTCGCGCATGTGTTATTCGACATGTGGTCCTCGCATTAGTATTTCAGAAGCCTGGAAACAATCTCGATAATTACTCGACTAGCTGTTGCACAATTGGTTATTTAAGCTAAAAGTGAGACATTTACCGCAATAACGCGGGTTCATTCCTCAGAAACCAATATTCACGGGAAAGTTTCATTGATACCCATGGGAAATCCCATATCCACGGAAAGGTTTCATTAATACCCATGGGAAATCCCATATTCACGGGAAAGTTTCATTGATACCCATGGGAAGTCCGAATACACCATGGTTTGCTCAGTATTGCAAAGAGCGGATTTCAGATGACTGTCGATAGTAAACTTTTTCTTTACACGTTTCTATCGATTGCTTGATTATTTGTTTTGTCAGCCAATGAAAAAGCGAAGCAAAACCAAACACACAGCGTCTCTTGATTTCTTTGTCAGGACTAACAAGTACGTTCTACATTGTGCCCTGCTTGTTTGGTCAGTTGTTGAATGGGTTTCATTTCCGATTGGTAGGTTTGTTGAATGGGTTACGTTTCTGATTGGTAGGTTGTTGAATGGGTTTCGTTTCTGATTGGTAGGTTGTTGAATGTGTTTCGTTCTGATTGGTAGGTTGTTGAATGGGTTTCGTTCTGATTGGTAGGTTTTTGAATGGGTTTCGTTTCTGATTGGTAGGTTGTTGAATAGGTTTCGTTTTGATTGGTAGGTTTTTGAATGGGTTTCGTTCCTGATTGGTAGGTTGTTGAATGGGTTTCGTTTCTGATTGGTAGGTTGTTGAATGGGTTTCGTTCCTGATTTTTTTTTTTTTTGTTGAATGGGTTTCGTTTCTGATTGGTTTGTTGTTGAATGGGTGTCGTTCCTGATTGGTTTGTTGTTGAATTGGTGTCGTTCCTGATTGTGGTAGGTTGTTGAATGGGTTTCGTTTCTGATTGGTAGGTTGTTGAATGGGTTTCGTTTCTGATTGGTAGGCTGTTGAATGGGTTTCGTTCCTGATTGTGTTTTTTTGTTGAATGGGTTTCGTTTCTGATTGGTAGGTTGTTGAATGTGTTTCGTTTCTGATTGGTTCTAGTCCGGTCAATTTAGCGTTTAACCTGGAAAAAATTGCAACATGGGATTTTTATACAGCAAATTCTCAGGAATATATGAGAGAAATACGTGTCCAAATTTTATGAAAATCCGTTAGGGGGAAGTTGGTTAAATTTGGGGTTTTCCTTCCGTTGTTTTCGGTGGCACTTAGACAATGAAAGCGAACAATTCGAAGGTTGGGCTATAGACTGTATAACCATAACTCGGTGTGATATTGAACGAGATATCGAGCAGTTTCTTTTTACTGCACAATGTGATTGCATAGATGTGAATTTTGTGTTTGATTATAACCAATTCTGCGAAATAATAACTAAATAATCCTGAGTTTTGACAAATCCCATATGATCCTTGTATTTCCAGCGTGGTGATACACTAAAGTTCGAATATTATACGCTAAAAAAAGAATAAAAGAAATAAACTGATCATAGCCGTAACTCATCACTCAGAAATTATTTGTTTTAACCGAAAAACCTTATTAAATCCTCCCCGGTTTCATCTGTACAGTCTATAAACATTCTCCCAGTTTCTGTGTTTTCATTGTCTAAGTGCCGCCGAAAACAAAAGGCGCCCTTGACGTCGCCGGTAAAACCAAAAATATAACCAACTTCCCCCGGCCGGATTTCTACGAAATTTGGATATGTTATTCCTACATATGTTTTTCACAAAAGTACCAAAAATTTCCCATGTTGCAATTTTTTCCAGGTTCGGGTTTTTTTCGGGCTAATTTGACCGGACTATTCGTTGTTGAATGGGTTTCGTTCCTGATTGTGGTTTGTTGTTGAATGGGTTTCGTTCCTGATTGGTTTGTTGTTGAATAGGTTCCGTTTCTGATTGGTAGGTTGTTGAATGGGTTTCGTTTCTGATTGGTTGGTTGTTGAATGGGTTTCGTTTCTGATTGGTTAAGTGTATTTGCTTTGCTTTTAGTTTCGACACTCATCTGAAATCCGCTCTCTGCACATCGCGCACATCTTGGCACATGGAATTTCTGCAGAAACCCATTTATATGAATGCTGATTGTCCCATGGTAGAAGTATGCTAAGAAATCGTCCTGAACCGCAGAAGGGCGCTGGGGGTCGTTTCTCGAAACGCCCGAAAACTTTTCGAGCACGATAAATTACCCGAAAAGCGTGCGGATGACGAATTTTGCGTTTCTCGAAACTCCCGAGTTTTTCGCGCCCGATAAAATTGCGTCATTTTTCGCCCCTTGATAAGGGGAGAAACCCTTCTCCCCTTAACTTTTTCGGGTTTCCGAAAATCCTCAGAATAGGGAAGAAAAATAGCAAAATGAACTACGATTTTTCACTCCTTTGCGACTTTATTTATCCCTCTAGTACCAGCGAAGTTGAATTTTCCCGAAAGTGCAGGTTTCTTCTCGTAAAACAGCCATTTATGAAGGTGTCTTGCTTTTGTTTCCAAAGTTTCTTTCTTTGTCGCGAAATGGTTTCCCGGTAACTCTCCCGAGTTGCTTTTACCGCCATCCCGATAAAATTCACCAATCAGATGCAAGCATCTCTCTTCTTGACCAATCAAATTCATTCTCTTTTTGACATGTTGTAAACAAAGTACCAATGCATCTACAAGAATTCGGTGCAAAATGCTTGCTTTTTCGCACATTTTATCTAATTTCTTGGCATTTATCGATGGAAATACCAACATGGCGATACACTTTGTCCCCTGACAGCGACGAATCGATAAGTTTCCTATGTTCTCATTGTCTATTTATGCAAAGTATTCGCAAAGTTTGGAAATTATAATTTTGATTTCGGGTTCCCGATAATTATCGGGGGTTTTGGGAGTTTCGAGAAACACTTTTCGGGACTCCTAAATCTCGCCCGAAAAACCACCCGAAAAGTTTATCGGGCCCGAAAATATCGGGCGATTTTGAGAAACGACCCCCAGGGCCCTTAAATCTTCGTTTAACCATCTTGTTTTAGCCACCACAAAAATCTTCGTTTTGCAAAAATCTTCGATTTGCCACCTTTTAAAAAAATCTTGGTTTTCCACCTTAAAAGTTGTCGTTTATTGCAGGTGGTGAAGAGAACCTATTATGCGCATCTTCTGGTGATCGATACCCGCGGGAGGACATCTTCCTACACGAGTTCACTCACGGTATTCACGAGATTGCTCTGGTCAAGGGTGGTGCCATATCCGATTTTGACAACCGATTAAATCCTCGCTACCGATATCTCAGGGTAAGCTCGGTGTCTCTGGTGTCAAATTGTCCAGTTTCGAATTCGCTGCTCTACCGCTGAAAAGGCCTCGACGGCGCATAGATACAGTGGAAGCCTCAATTTGAAGTTGAAAAACTTGCGAATACCAACGAATCTGAAGTTTGTCTATTGTCTCGATTTAAGCTTCATCAATTTCTCGTCGGTATTCGCAACTTTTCCTACTTGACATTGAGGCTCCCACTGTATTAATGCGCCGTTGATGCCTATCTAGCGGTAGAGCAGAGAGTTCGCCTAGATCGTTCATATATGGTACACTATAGTACAGTTATAGTGTACTTCTGTATAGATATTTATACGGAGGACACTATAGTGTACCATATATGACGGATCTACCAGAATTCGAAACTGGATTACTCACGCCCTCAGTTGCATCATGGGTAATCAAGGCAAGATGGCGGAAGTCATTTAGATTATTAAGTTATAACAGGGAAGACACTTCCCTGGTTATAATTTAACTGCGGGCCCATTGCAAGTTGCAACAGATATCGCGAGCGTGTAACATCCGCGGCAGCGTACAATAATTTTAATTCGTCATCGTTGCGTTGCAAGAAAACCTGGGGACGAGGCTTAAGATCAGAGAAATGACACATATTGCGCGTTTTCATCTCGCGCTACAACTTGTCACGCAACAAAAATATTTGTTAGAGTGCGGGTTTACTTCGAGCCGCAAATTCTGCTTTTGTTGCTCTCGTTTTTCATCAAACACAACTTGTGGCGCAACATTTTGCCTACAATTTAAGTTGATTAGTCAATTTAAGTTGATTAGAAATGATGTGCTAAGGGGCACAATCCACCTTGCGCTCGCATGTGTGATCATTAAAACAAAATGTTGCGCGACAAGTTGTGAATTTGATGAAAAACGAGCAACAAATATTAGACTAGCAACGCAACAAAACTGCGCGACAAGTTGAGGGATTTTGTGTCTCGTATTTCCCCGGCTTAACGTGCGTCTAATTATAGAGCGCTCAGTCTGTACATCATCTTCAGTAACTAAGCCGCCTAACTAAACATAATAGTGTCTTTTTTTTCCTGGCCAGAGTTCAGGAGCGCTCTGGGCGCGCACCTATGCTATGAGTACGGACCGCGAGTACTTCGCCGAGGGCACGCAATCCTACTTTGACGTGAACGACTGGGCCAATCCCCCGAACGGAATTCATAATCATGTAAATACACGCGTAGAACTCAAAAACTACGACCCCGTGCTATATCAGTTCAATAAGGAAGTGTTTCCATGTGGAAACAAGATCGTCAAGAGATGCGAGGCGAAACAAGGTAAGCCTACGCATGCGCAGATCCTATTTGATGATTCATGGGTGATTCATTCTCGTACCCAGGGCTTCCCGGACGTCTGCTCGCAGGGGAGGCTCAGGGACATCCATTTGTGGGCCTTTCACTGATTGGCTGATTTTGAACGTCGGGGCATGCGCAGAAAGTTGTTTCTCTCAACGGCTCTGTATCGAATCTCGCACATGCAAGAGCCTTCCCCGCGAGGAGACGAGCCGGGGAGCTCTGGGTACGAGAATGATTCAAAGATTGAAAAGTATCCACGTCAATTTTAAAACAGTCACTAACTCTTCCTTATTACGGTTTCTCTATTCTTTTACCAGGAAATCTGCCGAAGGAACGCTGGTATTTCAAGATGGATTGTGACAAGGGTAAATGCAAACCAGTTTACCCAATCTTCCCTAGACATTGCTCTCCACTGATCTTTGAAAATGTTTGAACATCTACTGAGCATCACCGAAAACTTTGCTCCGATAAAAACAAAAATGTTCAACATATTACGATAAAATATTGGTGCCATATTGACGCTCCTACAGTCCTATAACGCTTAACTTACTTTATATTCGTTCGATTGTCGAAGTAATATATCAAACACGAGACAGCCTACTTCAGGATTTCCAAACACCGAGAGAAGCGGATTGCGAAAAAACGAGGCAAAGCCGAAATACGGACGTGAAAATCGGGACTACCTCGAGTACAAATGATTTTACCGCGTCTCTTATCTGCTAATTCCCTGCTAGGAGAGGCCTCTTTTCTCTGCATTTCGCTGGCTGAGGTTCGCGAGGAAAAGAGACCTCTGCGCTGGGTCGAAACTCGCTTTGTTTTGCCGCCGTCCACAACCTTGGACGGTTTGCTGACCGTTTATTGAGCCCACTATATGCGCACGCATATCTACAGACGTTTTCCGCTGATATTATTTGGGCCCCCCAGCGGAAAACGTTTGTAGATATACGTGCGCATATAGTGGGCCCAATAAACGGTCAGCAAACCGTCCAAGGTTGTGGACGGCGGCAAAACAAAGCGAGTTTCGACCCAGCGCAGAGGTCTCTTTTCCTCGCGGACCAGGCCTCTGCTAGCAGGGAAATCTGCTAATTCCAAGTTTATGAGCGTGTCATTCACTTGAACTGGAATGTTGCATCACTACGTTTAGTAACTATAGAATATAATTTTAATTGCAGATGGAAATGGCATTCTGATGGACTTCAAAACCAAAATGCCTGTCGGGGGAGGACCACAGACACCCCCACCTACTCCTCCCCCAAATACAGACGCCCCGCCCACTCCACCCCCAAATACAGATGCGCCTCCTACCCCTCCTCCAAATACAGATGCCCCTCCTACCCCTCCTCCAAATACAGATGCCCCTCCTACCCCTCCCCCAAATACGGATGCTCCTTCTACCCCTCCTCCAAATACAGATGCCCCTCCTACCCCTCCTCCAAATACAGATGCCCCTCCTACCCCTCCCCCAAATACGGATGCTCCTCCTACCCCTCCTCCAAATACAGATGCCCCTCCTACCCCTCCTCCAAATACAGATGCCCCTCCTACCCCTCCTCCAAATACAGATGCCCCTCCTACCCCTCCCCCAAATACAGATGCTCCACCAACTCCACCCCCGAATACAGGAGTACCCACCCCTCCAACCCCACCTCCCCCTTCCACACCACCTATTCCCCCTACTCCTCCCCCGAACACACCAGCGCCACCAACCCCTCCCCCAAATACGCCAGCCCCGCCAACCAACCCCCTGGTAAGTACTTCAAACAGAAACAGCCAGTCACACTCACAGCCAGTCAGCACCACTGGCACCATATTCATGTCATCAAAAGTGGCCGCTTATCAGTGAAACGCGCTCAAAAAATGGGGTGAAAAGTGTTTTATTGTTGTCGCCCAGCAAAGAGCCTGAAAGCTCCAGGCATCAGAATTCGGACAGCAAGCACTTTCACGGGCCGCTTGAGTTACAAAAATGACAGGATTCGCCTAAATGTTTGGTCGAGTTAACTTCTTGGGTTTAAATTCATTGCCTCATTCACACATTACCCTCCCTCTCATTTCCCCTTCCTTGCGGAAGGTTTCAGCCCGCTTTGCCTTGCTAGAATCGTGTATGAGTAGCTATGTTAGTTGCAGGTAGTATTTGTCCATAGTGCACTGTGCCTGTGTTGCTATTATGGAAGTTGCTGTTGTTAAATATTTCGAAAAGGGTGACTGAATATCAATCAGAGGGAATTTTACGGGCCCATTTTCCACAAGAAAAATATTTCTCTGTATGTAAAATGGCAATGGAACGATTAACTTGCCTGTACATGCTATAACAGTGAACTGCAGGGATAACAACGGAAGCTGTTCCTACTGGGCTCGCATGGGAGAGTGCAATCGCAATCCTGGTTACATGCATATCTACTGTAAAAAGAGTTGCAACAAGTGTGGTGAGTTGCTCAATCCCCCCCCCCCCACTAAGTGCGGTTTATACTCAACGTGGGGTGGGGGAAATGGGGATGGTGGGGGGGATAGGGATGGTGGGGGTTGGGGATGGGGATAGTGGGGGATATGGATTGTGATGGGGGGTTGGGTTGCTCAATCACCCCCCAACTAAGTGCGGTTTATACTCAACATGGGGTGGGGGAAATGGGGATGGTGGGGGGGGATGGGGATGGTGGGGGTGGGGATGGTGGGGGGTCGGAGTCGGGGACTACTTTGGATCATGTTCATTTATATCCAAGTGCTAAGATAATTGGAACATACAGTCATGATCATCGTAATTTTCAGGCTGTGTAACGATTCATGCTCATCGTCATTTTGTTTTCGAGATCATGTTGGCTCTGGTTACAGCCACTGACGCATGCGCGAGATTTGATACAGGGCCGTTAAGAGAAAGTTTCTGCGCAGTTTAAGGTGGCCCGCGGGTAATCATTTTCAAAAATACCTTCATGCGACCGAACTAATGTGAAACGCATATAACCATCAATGATTCTAGTTATGAATCTCCTCCTCAGAGCCTTCGGTCGTCTGGACAGCGGAAGGCGACCAGGCAAAGGCTCTTGAGGAATCCATATTTGGGAGACCCAGATTCTAGGACTTCCGGTTTAACGAACTCGTCTAAATTGTGACAAAAAGCGGTAAATACTAGTGGCTGCAGCAGAAAATACATCCCAGCTGGAGCACCACTTTGAGAAATGGCCCACAGCTAAAACCGCTACCCACGTTTTTAAAAACACCAAATTATTTTTGGATTTTGACTTTGCTGTTCCGTCAATCCAACTATCTGAGCCAATGAAACCTCTTGCCCTGTTTCGCCTAGTGCAGTCAACTGGTTTCCTTCTGAACTAAAACCAGACAACGTCGAGACGGAAAGCCAGGTGACTGTACTAGGCGTAACAGGGCAAGAATCTGATTGGCTCATAAGATTTGACTGGCGGAACAGCAAGGGCAAAATTGAAAACGCGGGTCGCGATGCAACGATTTTAGCTGTAATCTATATATTTTCACTTCTCTGTTCTACCAGACGGTGGTGGAGGGAACTGTGTGGATAACAACTCTAGCTGCAGTCCGTGGGCAAACAGTGGCGAGTGCCAGAGAAACCCAGGCTACATGCTTGTCTATTGCAAGAAAAGCTGCAAGCTTTGCTAAGCAACAGACTCGCGGAAAAGGTGAGCTTAAAGTTGAAATGTTTGGCTTATCTCCGGTGTAATAACCTGTGCGCACGAACTGCGTCACAAAGCTTCCTTTGTTTGGTAGAACGGATCAGGATGAAATAAGAACTGAACACAAAGGTGTCCTCTGGGAATGGTTATTACACCGGAGTTAACCCAAATGTTTGCTCGCAAATACCTAACTCTAGTCGCCATAGGCCTTTATCACGCAATTTTGATTAATAATATATAATAGTTATCATAAAATGGAATCCAGTATTCAATTCTAACACACCCGTATTAGTAAAACTGGAAATGTTGATGAAGATTGCTTGAATACTTGCTGAGATATGAATTTTTAAAACTTCGCATTCTCGCTTAAATTTTTACAAGAAATGTATGGGAAAATGACATCGAAACGAAATGCCCGTCCAGCCTCGACTTGCCCATAAATACGTATTTGCCCATACATTTGTTTGTAAAAAGTAAGCCAGAATACGAAGTTTTGAAAATTCATATCAGCCAGTTTGAAACTTTGCAGTTCTTTGCACTAATACGGGTGTGTTAGAATTGAATACTGGATTCCATTTTATGATAACTATTATATATTATTAATCAAAATTGCGTGATAAAGGCCTATTGGCGAGGTATAGTCGCAATACCTGTTATCACTCAAACTTTATATATTTTTCTTCGATTTCAGGAACAACAGTCAAAGCAGAATCGTAACAAGAACAAAAATGTTCCGTCGCTTTCGATCAACTTAATAGTATAGATACTGTAGTCTGTACCGAACACATCATTAAAGGTTGATGATTTCAACAAACTTGTTGTTATTTTTTATTATTAGACGTGTTATAAAATTATTTACAGTCGCAGAAAACCCTTCCTTCTATTCTACATATTGCCGTACATAATGAAAATAAAAAAAACCTCCAATCTTCTATCAGACTATAAATAAATCTACCAGTCAACAATGCTATCTATTTCAATTAGTCGTTGAGACGAATAATATAATTATTAGAGAAAAAAGTTTTTTTTTCGCGAGTCGTGATAAAAATCGCGCGTGGTTCACCACTATTACGGTGATTATAAGCAAAAAAGACACAAATCCCGACCAATCAGCGCTAGGAATTTCTCATAGTCACTTCACTAATTATTGTTATATTACTGTATAAATATTTGATCGATGCACTAGGAAAGAGGTCAAACAATGGGCTGCCAAAAGGAGAGGAGTTGGGTGTCAGTGTTGTCAACATACTTGTATGACTACCTTATAGGCCCGCCATTTACACAAACTTGGTCACGTGACCCAAATCCCATACATCCTGAATAAAATCTTGAAAATTCAACCCGCTGCCATTTGCTCCGGGTAAGGTTAGCGATTTTAAGCTGAAACTTGGGTTTCTGACTAATATAAATTGGTTCTTTGTATTTCTGGAATTGATTTTGACAAAACATCTCGTTAAGAGGTAGTTGGGATCACGTGACCCGGTAGTGCAAATGGCCTATTGGTACTAATTTTCACGTCGCTTTAATTTCGCGATTTAAAGAAATTCGCGAACCTAAAGCGGCGCGTAAAAAAAATCCGGCGAACTTTAATGTCGCGAAATTTAATGTAGATATGTAGATATTATACAATTGCAAAGAACGTTAAGCATAAGGATATGCTACACGATGCGGTTTCTTGGTTTTGTTATGAATGGGTGATTTTCAGCAATAAGAAGTGTAAAATAATAATACAATTCTCGAAATAAACTGCCGTTTTTTTTTATTTTTCGCGAAAATTAATTTCATAAGAAAATAATTTTGCACCCAAATCGCGAAAATAAAGACCCGCGAAATATGGTGACCTTTTTTTTCGCGAAATTAAGTGCCCGCGATAATTGGTACCAATAAGGTACTTGGTAAGATTTCGCATTTTCGCTTAATATTTGTTCCAAATAGTTGTCTGGCTTGACTCCCATAAATGATTTTTTGAAATTTCTGCAATAATTTCCATACTTGACGCAGCCTCATTTCATGTTAAATTACTGATTCTTTTAGATGACAGGCCATGAAAGAAAGGACCCAGTGCTTTTTCGTAATTCTTCACACTCATTACACTCGTAATTCTTCACACTTCACATCTCAGTAGTGTACGTGGTACACCAAGAAATAATCTTAACCCCTACGTTCTCTGAGCCTAATGTCAAAACAGAAACAAAAATGACACCCTTCTGTTCTTCTGTTCCTTTTCTCCGTGTAAATACAAAAAATATATCTAGCTTAAAAAGTGGGGCGCTCAGCCCCCCCAGTTCAAAAAGTGCCCCCCCCCCCCCCCCCCCCCCACTGGCCCGCCGCCTATGATTATTTTCCCATGGTTTTCACGATGCAACATAACGTCCTTTTGTCGTTATCTTGCTTGTCACCGTGCATAAGAAGCAACCACGCGAATCCAAGAACAAGAACAACACGGTGATAATCTAGAGTAGACATATTTTATTTGCTCATATTAAAAATAATATTGATATAGATCACGAGATCTTCAAGAGCTATTTCGGGTGATATTGTGACATATTTTCATCTGAAATGTATATGAGGTAAAATCTTTTACATTTTTTGCCTCTTACTTTCGGCACCCCCATTTTAGAGGGTGCTCCGGCGCCCCTGATAATTGAAATAATCAATATTTTCCATGGATCATAGATAACTTCACCAATGCAATCTTGTTTCAAAGTTTTGAAAACACTGAATTTTGTTCGCGTGACTATATTTTTCTTATCTCGTTATGTCGCATGTGTGCACCAAGCTTTAGCTATAGCTAGGCTCCGCTGAGCTCTGTACCTTGTCGCATTAGGATGATAATCAATAGTTTTACCGTAAAAATCTCATCTTTGACAATCACATTTCATTGCCATAACACCCAAGACAATTTCCTTCGTTTTACTGATGGGCCTGAAAATACTTTATAACCGTTTTTGTTGACTCTGTTAAGTGCTTCTTCAAAAGGGGAGCTGGCCGGGCCCGGGCGATGTTTTTATTTACGCCCACTTTATCGCTGAGCCCACCCTCCAGGAGGGGGGGGGGACTCCCTACTTTTTGGGCGGGGGTGCTCGTCGTACCTTTTAGGGTCTAAAATCAGGTCTCTGGTACCTTTTAGGGGGTAAATTCGAAAGCGTGTAATTTTTTCCAGATAGGTACCTCTTAGAGGTCCGTCCTAGCAAATCAAGCAAATTACACTTGTTGGTAGCCTGAACTTCAGACGTATTTTCCCTCGCAAAAAAAATACGAGAGAAAATTACGAGGAAAAATACGTCTTGTTGGTACCTTTTAGGGGTCAAAATCAACTAAACGACGCCATGTTTAGTACCTTTTAGGGGTAAAATCGAAAGTTCCCGACGAGCACCCCCGCCCCAAAATGGGAGTCCCCTCCGGGCCCACCCTCTGGGTGCGCCCCTGAATAATTTCTAGTTCTGTCGTAACAACTACAGCAACAACTGGTCGTGATTTTGGTTTTCTGTCAGCCTGTTCGATGCCTACTTCTCCCATTATAGCATAATGTACTTCGGTAGTTGTAAGTTGAAATGAATTACAGTAGTGCCGCCTTCTCCTTATTACTTGTTTAATCAGCGAAAGACGCTCAATGGACCGTCGCTTTTAAAATAATTGAAGTGATACTTTTATCACTTTGCAAAATCAAGAGACTGTTTTCCAGCTTGAGATTGCTAAACTTATGATTATCTCGGCGAAAAAATATATCATAAGGTTTCATTATGTTGGTGTTTTAGAAAAATTATCGTGTGTTGAGTCTGTTGACGAAGCTGTATGCGGATGGCCGCCTGAAACAGTGACCCTAAGTGCTTTCGGCTCGTCTCCTGATCCAGAATTCAATGGCCAAAAAAGAGCCGACAGAAAACAAACTGGAAGCTCATACTAAGAGGCAGGGCGGTATCGGTCCTATAAAATGAAAGGGCCTGCATATTAACCGCGGCAGAAACGATTTGAAAGCGCAGAAGCGACGGGTCAAAATGTGGTGCCGCCTGACATTCATCGTTGTCCTTTTGCACACTGCAATAGCCAACCAGGTAAGACGGCAAATGAACGAAAAACGAAAAAAATATCTCGAAAAGAGTCTTTCAGATTGTAAATTCATGTATTCATTTAGCATTTTGTTTAGAAGGGTAGACAGTGGCGTACACGGCCTATAGCTGCAGGCACGGGACTGCAAATTTTCCGTGAGCTTGGCCTCTGTAGATTTGCAAAACCCTGCATATACCCTTGGTTGTGACTGTGCACAACTTTCACAAATCCTGCATACGCCCCAAGGTAGAAACGTGCTAATACGCTGCTCTTCAGGAAGTGGGAATACAAAAAACTTATTATTATTTTTAAAGAGCCCGTGTCAGCCACTCCTTTGTTATTGTTTTCGTCCGACATTAGAAGACGAATTACGTGTAGAAATATCAAAATAAACATCTAAACCAGGGGCGGGTGTACAGGGGAGGGGTAGTGAAGGTTACAACCCCCGCTATGAGAGTCAATAGTATACAATGTATCAGTAGGCCCCTATTTAAACCAGCCTTGGCTGAACTAGACCTGCCTGTCTAAATATTGCTTATAAATAAATAAATAAATAAATAAATAAGTTATTAAAAAGTTTTGAACTCAATGCGGATTATAACCAATCCAACCTAGTGATGAAACCCCCCTCTGAACAAATCCTAGATCCGCCACTGTAGACAGATTTGATTTGACACAGTTTCAGATTTGATTTTTATCAAATTCAATCGAGAGCTTTGCGCTATATTCCCTAAACTAGAAGTTTCTAATAGAAAGTGAAGTGCTCGCGGCAATAGAGAATGTTCCTCATCAGAAGAGCAATATCCAAGGCAAATGATTTCTTTTGTCACTGGTAGCTAAAAAATATGATCATCTTGTGCTCAAAATTTATAAATTTTATCACTCAAAGATCTCCACATGGCATAATATTGTCTATGTAATGCAGCTTTATGAGGTGACTGAATATGAGAGTGCAAATGCAATAGACTGTTTAGTACAATTGTCACAACCATTGTATGGAGTCTCTTGCACAATCTCAAAATTATTTAAAGCCTTAGGATGTTTAGAGGTTGATCGTGTTGTTATATTAATTTGAAACAATCCAGTATGTCAATTCTGTTTCAATGATTGTATCAGGAATCAGCTATTATATAGGTTCGATAACTGTTGTCTGCTTGTCGCTGCTTGTATACCATCTATTGTAATCACAACCTTCCCGCATAATATGCTTGTCTTGCTTGGCATTCATTATGAAAAGGGAAGGTCAGTCCTATGCCTATGGAGAGAAAGCGAAATGTGCTTTGGTTGCCGTGGAATCTATCGTCGAAACACAGCAAAAACTGCGGGACAAAAGGTCAAGTGGTATAATATAAAATAACGGAGGTTTAAAATTGCAAGTGAAAGAAACGAAGAACTTACTTAGAAACAAAAGTCCGCTCTCAGGGCTTGAGAGAACAGTTTTAAGTCGAAGAACCAGAGTTTACCATCGCGTAGCCGCCGCAGCCGCCATCTTGAAAATGTGACCCCCAGCTGATATCGATTGGATATCGATTAGATCCCATTGTTCCAGTCATCCAGACGAAAAATCTCAACGCTGCACGGATATCATCTTGCGGCTATCCCAGAATGCTCTGCGCGAGTTAGGACTTGTCAAGATTAGTATGCTCGCTCGCTAACGCTCGCTCGCAATCAGCCGATGGAAATGGATGCTTTCTTTGACTCGTAATGTTGCTATACAACAACAACAACAATAATTTATTTAGAGTCGGTGACGTGGGGAGAGGTTACCCGAGCTCCCGAGCCAGAAGCTCATGTGAAAAACGCGAGACTATTACATATAACTTCACTACAATTACTATTTGGAAATTGTACAAAGGGCCACAAACCTTGGTAACTCTGAGCAATAAAGAGCTTATGGAAAGGGACCAACAATTTTATAATAAGAAATTTATAGCCGCATCATTTGAATCTGAAAAATCTATATTCGCCGCGGCACGCTTAAGGGACCTGTGAGAATACACTTGAAGTTTTTAGTCGAATGTTCAACTCAATTTTTTTTGTTTTATCCATGTAGAGAAGCCTGCTGATTTCGCTGCGTTAAAGAGGTTGACAGAAAAAAACTTCCATACGAGATTGATCCTAGGTAAGTGAACACAAAAACCCAAATACATGCCTCAGACACATAACAGGCTAAATTGCAAAAATCTCTGATTTTCAGGGAGAGCTAATCATCATCGCCCGGGAGAGCCATCTAACACTTGGGAATGTGACAATGTGACATCCGTCCCCTCCAGTGTGAGGTCACAAATGAACCTGAGCCCGTTCTACAAGAAGTACCTACACGCGTTTGGAATCCCGATCATTAGTTCTAATTCTCCAAGTGACGAGGCCCTCAGACGCGCCTGCTACGTTGCCGTGTTCCTATTGGCTGATCGAAAAGACGTCAGACAATGGTTGTTCAGACGCAATGGCCGCGCAGGCGTAATAGGGTTCCAGGAGGGCGTGAATTCAATACCGGAGCACTCGATGTTGTCGGATTGGTGGAACACACGCGCGCGGGGTCTGGGCGGGACAATCTCCCGTCCAATTTCCACGTGTGAGTATAGTATCCCCACGTGATGACGCTATCTAATGTTACCAATCCGCCAATCAGCGGTGGTCTACGCATCTAGTATTTTAGGAAGCATGGAAACAATCTTGATTTACGCGAATAGCTGTTATGTTGTAGAATAGGCCAATTAGGCTAGTCGGGGCGAGCGAAAACCCGTGGGCTATTAAAGCTAAATTAGCCATCCTAAAATCTTTGTTTAGCCACCCTTAAGTCTTGGGTTAGCCACCCTTATATTAAATCTTGATTTAGCCACCCTAAAAACTTGGTTTAGCCATCCTAAAATCTTGGTTTGGCACCCTAAAATATTGGTTTAGCCACCTTTAAGTCTTGGTTTAGCCATCTTAAAGTCTTGGTTTAGCCACCCTAAAATCTTGGTTTTATAACCATCCTAAAACCTTCGTTTTGCCATCTTAAAAATCTTGGTTAAGCGACCCTAAACCCTTCGTTTTGCCATCTTAAAAATCTTGGTTTAGCCACCTTAAAAGTTGTCGTTTATTGCAGGTGGTGAAGAGAACCTATTGTGCGTTTCTTCTGGTGCAGATTGGTACCCACGGGAGGACATTTTCCTACACGAGTTCGTTCACGGTATTCATGAGATTGCTCTCCTCTATGGTGGTGCCATATCCGATTTTGACAAGCGATTAAATCCCCGCTACAGATTTCTCAAGGTGAGCTCAGTTACTCCAGTGTAGGTGTTTTAATCAAGATCAATATGAGATGAATTCACACGAATTCACACCCTCAGTTACACTAGAGGTCACGTGACCCAGTCACCCCACGTCAACGATTCTGCCGGTTCGGGCTCATGTTTTTTCATTCCTCTATTCCTTTCTCCACGGGCCGGCATACTTTTCCAAAACTTCTCTAAAAGACCTGAAAACTTGCAATGTCTATGAAATATTTTGGAAGAAAACCATCAGCTAAAGTTTTAGTCGCTTTGTTTTCATATTTCAAGACTGTAACAGGCGAGTTTTCTTTTTCGGTTATTTCAAACACATAAGCCCATGGAGAAAGGAATGCAGACAAGAACATGAGCCCGAGCGGGCAGAACCGCAGACGACGTAGACGTTATGAGCCCGAGCGTGCAGAACCACAGACGACGTAGACGATATTTTCGACACGAACACCGCTTCGGTGAAATCCGTAGTAAAATGATTAGCTTCACATAAACGATGCTCAGGATGAAAAGAGCATGATTTTAGTAAAATGCCAGAGATTCAGCTCTCTTCGATGCATACACAGGCCCACAAGAGAATGAGGAATTTCCACAGGGGTTGCTTCAAATTTCCACAGGGGTTGTACATGGAGTCTGGAATTTCCAGGGGTAGAGCAATTTTTGAAAATTTGGAGTTCCTCGATAGGTGGAGTACGCTTTTTTTTTTTGGGGGGGGGGGGGGGGCAGCCCAATAATACTCTCTTTCGAACGGAACGCATTTCACAAATCTGTGATTATTTCTAGTCTAATCAGAGTTCAGGAGCGCTCTGGGCGCGCACCTACGCTATGAGTTCGGACCGTGAGTACTTCTCCGAGGGCACGCAATCCTACTTTGACGTAAACGACTCGGCCGATCCCCCAAACGGTGTCCACAATCACGTAAATACACGTGGAGAACTCAAAAGCTACGACCCCGTGCTTTATCGGTTCAGCAAAGAAGTGTTTCCATGTGGGAACAAGATCGTCAAGAGATGCGAGGCGAAAAGGGGTAAGCCTACGCATGCGCAGATCCTATTTGATGATTCATGGCTGATTCGAACGCAATCTCGAACCAAGAGCTAACAAGACACCTCGCGGGGGAGGATCTGGTGACAGCCACTGACGCATGCGCAAGATTAGATACAGAGCCGTTTAGGGAAAGAGCTTCATGCGCATACTCGAACGTTCAAAACCAGCTAATCAGCGAAGGTCCTCAAATGGATGTCACCAGAGCCTCCCCTGTGAGGCGACGAGCCGGGGGGCTCTGGGTACGAGAATGATTCGAAGGTTGAAAAGTATTCACCACGTCAATTTCGTTAAACAGGCACTAAACTCTTCCTTATTACCGTTTCTTTTACCAGGAAATCTGCCGATAGCACGCTGGTATTTCAAGATGGATTGTGACAAGGGTAAATGCAAACCAGTGTACCCTTTCTTCCTTAGACATTTCTCTCAACTAGAGCAAACGAGATATGAATTTTTATCACTTAGGTGCGTCGTCCAATCGGTTCGCCTACACCTAGCCAAGGTTTTGTCTTCAACTATATTCTCTCAACACTTTCCCTTGCATTTATAATGAGGGAATTTAGCTACTAAATGTCCCTCGGAGAACAAAAGAAACCGAGGCGATCATGGTTGGTTGGAGTTTAAATTTCATGTTCAGTGCGCATTCGATTTTAGTCCGAATCTTTTGTTTAACTTCTCTCTGTTCTTGTTAAACCAATAGAAATGAAGCAATTCGGACTGAACACGCATGCGCACTGAGCACGAAATTTAAACTCCAATTATTATAACTTGGCGAGCATTGTGGCGTATTATCTGGGCTCTAATGAGCATTTTGACGAGTCAATCGCCGTTATGATGGTCGCCATAAATTCTCATTTTTGTACTCAATGCTCTCCAAAGTTATAATAATAGTAATGTAGTTGATGTTCTTGGACGTAAATATGTTTTGGGCCCTTCTCAGTGCTCATTTCAACCATCGCTGCACTCGGGCTAAAATGAGACTGAGTTGGGCCCAACATCAAATATTTAAAAAATTAGACCTCGAGACCGAATGTGCTATGATGAATAGACCATGAGGCCGAAGGCCGATTGCAGAGGTCTATTGCAGATATCATAGCACATGTGGACGAGAGGTCTAATTGTTTTAGTATAAACCAACTAGTTGGTCAGTTTTGGCAATGAATGCATTATTTTATGTTGAAAAAATCCAGTTTCCTTGCAAAGAAAGGTGGTGGTTTTCCAGGTACGGTCTATCACTAATAGACCATTAGTAGCTCAGCCAATCAGTATGCAGGATTTGTAATAGACCATTAGTTTATACTAAATTGTTATATATCCAACGTGAGACAGCGTACTTCAGGATTTCCAAGCAACGAGAAGCAGGTTGAAATACGAGGCAAAGCCGAAATACGGACGTGAAAATCGGGTACACTACCTCGAGTGCAAATGATTATACCGTATGAGCATGTCCTTAACTTGAACTGGAATGTTGCATCGCTCCGCTTAAGTAACTATAAATGTTATTATAAAATAATTGTGATAGTTGGCGCGCTCTGATTGGTCGAGAGCTGTGTTTCAAAACTCTATGAAGGTCATAGAAATGACGCCATCACGCGGCAAGTCGGCAGATGCGCTATTGAAACTTCTCCTCCCGCGTATGATTATTGTTCTCACTTTCGAAATTATTTTATTCGGCTTTTGTTTGGGAGAATTCTCGTGTCAGATCATGAAGCACTCGACTTCGTCTCGTGCTTCATGATCTGTTCTCGAATTCTCCCAAACAACGCCTCGGTCTTCAAAACTCTATGAAGGCACAGAAAAAGTGTTTTGTTTCTTAAATCTTAATTGCAGAAGGAAACGGCACTCTGATAAACTACAAAACCAAAAAGCCTGTCGAGGATAGTAACCCTAACTGCAGCTGGTGGGCAAGCAGTGGCGAGTGCCAGAAAACCCAGGCTACATGCTTGCCTATTGCGAGAAAAGCTGTTTCTAAGCAACAGACTCGCGAAAAAGGTGAGCTAAAATACTAATATTAATGTATAATACTAATGTGAGCTAATATACAACTATTCCCCGGGAGATGGAGGATAATTGAGAGGAATACTTGTTTTAGTCAAATCACGCTAGAAGGTCAGTTTTTATAGCCAGAACGTTTTTAGGTCTGGCCATTTGCCTTTTTTGGGCTTTCAAGTCCGACAGTTTTCACTACTAGTAGGCTATAACTTATAGCCTACTAGTAGCTCAACCAGTCAGATAGCAGCATTGATTATAGACCACTAGTGTGATTTGACTAACCTCCGGATATTCCGACTTACAGGAGCCAATCAGAGCGCGTGGAATCGAATATCCAAGGATTTGGATACGGCAACGCAAAATATGGCAAAACTTAGGTCTAGGGCATACGTCGAATTAACGTCGCGTCGAATACATTTAAAACAATAGATAATTGGTGATTTGAAAGTGCAATGAGTCGATATCTTTTGAAAATAATGTAATCGACGCAAACTTTATTCGACGTATGCCCTAGGCCTAGGAGCAGCAACACTGTCTACGCCAACAAACAACGATAACAACAAACAAACAACGCCTATTACAGTCTTTAGAGATAATTCATATTTAACCAACAGTGACTTTTTCGCGAGGTGCCTAAAAACTTCTAGTCGCCAAATACTACCATTTGCGTCATCCATGAAGTGTGACGATTTTTCGCGAAGGTTTACTTTTCAAACGTGCACGTTTTGTCGTTAAGCAGTCACGTTTCTCGCTCGCTGATTGGCTGAAAAATAACGGTCAACACTGCAGCCAATCAGCGAGCGAGAAACGCGACAACTTCTCGACAAAACGTGCACGTTTGAAAAGTAAACCTTCGCGAAACATTCGACACACTTCATGGATGACGCAAATAGTAGTGTTTGGCGACTAGACTTTTGTGCAAATGGTAGCAGTAAATTTTGGTCGCCATAACAAAAATCCAGTCATTATTTTTTCTCCAGAATTTATGCTGTTGACAGCTACTTTTGGGAAATTAAAAAAAAAACTACAGACTTGAGCTTAGGTAAGTCGCCATTTGACGGCAAGGTTGACATTTTGGTCGCCAAAAAGTAACTCTAGTCGCCATTGGCGACCATATGATTGTAATATCGGGCGCTAGACTTGGCAAACTCTTATCAGTGACACTCAAACAATTTTTTTGTTCGATTTCAGGAACAACAGTCAAAGCAGAATCGTAAAAAGAACAAAACTGTTGCTGTCGCTTTCGATTAGCTTAATACTATAGATAATGTAGCCTGTACCGTACACATTATTAAAGGTTGATGATTTCAACAAACTTATTGTTTATTATCATTAGAAGTGTTATAAAATTATTTACAGCCTTAGAAAAAAATCCGATCTAAACTATTTAACAAAATATTAATGAAAATATTCTTAAAAACCTCCAATCTTCGATCGGACTATAAATAATCTACCAGTCAACAATGCTATCTATTATTACAATTAGTCGCCACAAATATCGACGAATTCACGGATCCCGAGGCGAATAATTGATTTAGTATAATTAATCAAGTTTTAGACAAAATATCTTATGATAACAATCATCGTGCGCGTAATCTCGACCAATCAGCGTGTATACTCCATACTCAACCACTCAACCACTGCCAGAGAACCGCGTTTGAGGAGGGTTTTTCTGTGCCGTCACGTTCTTGTGACGTCGCGCTTCTACCACAGGAAGCCCGCACAGAACGCCAGGGTTTAGGCTGTGCCAAACAATGATGAGAAGTTGGATGAGGGGTCCTACCCCACCTCACCCCACCCCCAAATAGGTTGGTTCTCCATTCGTAGAACATAAAGTCGGCGTCCACGTTGGGTATATGATTCAATTTGGTGTTATTTTTCAATTAGAAAAAGCCCAATCAAATTTAATGAAAATCCCCCAAACATTACGGCGCTTTAACGTTTTGAGGTTAAATATTTGAATTTAATTGATCTCTGTCATGCTTTTGTATATTATGCGGTGTTCTATTGTGTTGTCAACACACTTGAATGACCACTTAGTAAATAAGTAGTAGTTACCAAATGCAGTAGCTGCCTATGATGACTTTCATAGGAGCTTTACGGAGGCATGCTTATAAATAACCAAGGACATTGGCTGCCTTTGTGGGTGGGTTTTAAAAATCGTTTTTATCTCATTCTCGTAACCAGAACTGCCCGGCTTGTCTACTCGCGGGGGAGGCAAAGTCGTAGAGAAATAAAGCCGCAGAGAAAACGAACTTGCTGCACATGCCCCAACGTTTAAAAACAGCCACACAGCGAAGGCCCTCTAATGGTTCAGAGCCTCCCCTGTGATGTGACGAGCCGGGGGGCTCTGGGTACGAGAATGTTTTGGCCTATAAAAATTAACGCATGCGTTTAATGGTTTTACTGCTTGCCTGGCTAAGCGTCGTCTCTGGTTTGGTCACTTGGACCAGCGTCCGTGGGTGCGGCTTCGTCAGTTGAGGGCTTTACGCTACAAGACAGAAAAGAAAACGTTTAAGGTGGCACGCGCCTACTTCTCAGGAAAACACAAACTTAAGCGCTTGTAGCAAGCGCAAAGGGAGAGGAGAGGGCGCCGAACTTCGCGAGTCCACTTAGAGATGTTTAGTTGCGAAGTTGAGGAAATCGCGGGTCCACTATCACATGCACGGCGCCCACTCCTTTTTCTCTCTTTGCCCTTACTACGCAGGCTTTCCAAACTTCATTTAGAGATGTTTATATGCGAAGTTGCGGAAATCTTTGGATATTACACCTGCCATGACTGCCATGCCAGAAGTTTCTGAAAGTCTGACAAAACGCAGTAAAGATCTACCATGTTAAAGCGGTTATAGATTTTATTTTAGCTACTTCATTCAAATAAATAACGAATTTAATGATATAATTTCCTGTGCTAAATTTTACAGGTTGAAAAATAAATATGAATAAATTAGCATAAATTACGTCCTTTTCCTCACTTCGTGTACCAGTCCCCTCCCTGTCCCCCACTCTGTATACCGCCCTCACCCCCCCTCCCCGCTCCATGTACCATCCCCACCCCCCTCCATGTACCATCTGTATACCACCCTCATCCCCCTCCCCGCTCCATGTACCATCCCCAACCCCCTTCCCGTTTTTCCAAACTTGGATATGATGATCTCTTACTTGGTTAGGTCTTGACTGTCCGGAATGTGGAATGGAGTCGGTTGGATCACACATTTGGGCTCGTACAATGGGAGGCATTCCTGTCAGAGATACATTGTTTCAAAGTTAGCCCGTGTATCAGGCGGAATTTTATTTTTCCGTGAGAAAATGAGGGGAAGGGTCCTGATACTCAGGCTATTTCAGAGTATGCAAAAGACAGATCCAAACTGACTTATTCATCTCAAAACGCCAAACCTAAAGGCTCCAGCTGATCTCAATGCATTCGACTTATGTCACGCGCCCGCGCCATCTTGAGCATGGAAACAAGGCCAAGTAGGAGACAATCGCTTTCCTATCGCTTTTCGGCACGGTTTTCAAAATTGTGTTAAATCTTTATTACCTGCCATATTAACATTTTCATCGCAGAATCCGGGTTTATGTTACATGTCACGTCACGCTTCCTGTTTGAACTCGATTCCATTCCAGTAAGAAAAACAAGATGGCGCGCGTGTGACAAAGGGGAATGGCGCGCGAATGATCGTTTCATCAAAACGTTCCTAGGTCAAGCGAAAGCTACCCGAACCTTCTCAGTTTTGAGAAGCTAAAACTATATTTAATCCTCGTAGAAGTCCAACTTCGTTTATATTTGACATAAGGCACGATTTTCTAAGGGGACGGAAAAGTTTTTATAATGCTCAATTGCGATATTTTTTAGAATCTGTTTGGACGTTTGGCGATACAACAAAGATCGTTCTGATTGGCTAATTTGAGAGCAAGAAATCAACTAGATGCCACTCGACATTTTTACCTCAGGTAATCTTTGGTGATATATCATTCCATTTTCTCTGTCACTTTTAGCTTTCTTCTCATTGATCAGCTTCCGCACTCTGACAATAAGAAATTATTATATAATATTATACGTAAATCCATTACCCGACTTAGGAATTCCACACTAAATTAATAAAAAAAAATAGTAAAGCGCGTTCCCCATCATACTTGCATGGGCAGTGGAACATATTTTGAAGTGAGGGAGCTAATTAGAGACAATGTATGGTAAAGCGGGAAGGGGGCTTAGTATACCCTTACTACCCTTCCCACACGGCAAACTTGTAAAACAGTTTTTATTACAGTATATTGTTAATTTGTTTTTATTTTTAACAATGTATTATCTTCATGTAATGAACTGAATGTTGAAAAAAAAAAAGAAAAATCAAAACCTTCTGAAAAGTGACCCCCCCCCCCCCCCCAATCCCCTTCTCATCCCACCCCACCTAGCTCCAATATCAGTGTTATATAAACGTTTTGAAGACGTTTTTCTTCTGATCAGTTGCTGGAAAGGATAACCTGCTAGGTTTTTTTTTCGGATATTTGAGCAGGCTAGCAGGCTATGGAATGGACTAACCCTGATTTCAATAATGTACCTTATTGTCTGTGGTGCATCATCTAGGTGGCATTTACTTTTGGGTTTTATCTTGTCATAATCCTACCAGTACATGTAAGTTGAAAGATGTCAGTGCACAATTATATTTTTCTTCTCTAGTACTGAATATCGTGGTGGGGGATTAAAGCTGAGAATGCATGCAAGTCCAAATGCATGCAAGTCCATGCAAGTTTTACAAGTTGCATCAATGTGCATTCCGTTTGGCCACCAGCTTGTATGCACTTGCATCTGCTGGGGACTTACTTCCCACCCTAAAGCCCTGGCTAAACTAGGACACATGTAGCACGCAACATTGGAGCCAGACACGTGTTGCGCGCTACGTGTCCTAGTTTAGCCGTAGCTTGAGGGATATTAAACAAGGTGTGGTCCATAACAAATTTACAAAGAAGCCGAGATGGGAAAATTGGGTTTGGTAATAAAAATGTTGGTAGCAACAAACAAGACAAACTAAGGCCGCGTACACACTTGGTGCCCAAGCACAAGTACCCAAGTACACGGGCCAGACCTTGTACTGGGACACCAGTGCTGTGCCCAAATTTTGGCTTGAGCATGCTTGAAAAACTGCCGTGTTCACATTAATGCCCGTGTTCGGGCACCGAGTGTGTACCCAAGGGATAGCAGATGACTCTTTGGATATCTGACACCCCAAAAAGACCTGAGTGAATTATTGTACACAAAGAGATAGGATGATCATCCCCACTGAACACGTTAAAATGCAACTTGCATGTTAAGTTGGCCACAACTGTATGGTATCATTAACAAGGAATATGTCAAAGTTCTTGAGGAAACGTTTAGTTTGAGCGCGTACACTTTATTTGTAAGTTATTATCTTATTATCCCCTTGTTTGTGTTAATTTAGGTCGTGTGAATTTTTAAATTTTTAGTAAAATAAAGTGTGAGCGTTAATTTCCTATAAGGCGAAATCAGTCCCCTACATACACACCTTTGCGAAGGCAAGTGACTGCTGAATATGCTTTGTTGCTTCGTTAAGAACAGCTATAGATTCCCCACACCTTCAATTAATAAATACAAAGAACTTATTTGGGATAGGTGGCTGCTACTGTATATTAATAATAATAAAAATTCTAATTATTTTAAATAATCAGTTTATTCACTCTAATTGTAGCTCAATAGCTAAAATTAAAGAAGATTAAATGGCAAGATGAGTCAGCAATACAAAACAAATTTATGTAGGCATAAAATAATTCTAGCTCTAATGATAATACTGATAATATATTAAATGTTAAGTACTAAATGTTATTGGGTGTTCCTGGTATCTTCACGTTATGAGACTGTAGCCTCTTTGTAGAGCAGGGTTCTTACGTGGCTTTTGTAAATAAATCCAGGGTTTTCAAGGACATTTCCAGGACTTTGTCAAACATAAAACTTGCACGTGGCGTGAGTACCGTAGTGGCCTATTGTTGATGTAAGAAAAACAAAAACTAGAATGTACATCTTCTGCCAACATCACCCATCTGCCGAATTTATACCGTCCCATGTTTTTTTTTTTTGTGCGATCCATTTCCAGGAGTTCAATAAAGATTCCAGGACTTTCCAGCCCTGGCATTCCAAATTTTCAAATTCAAGCATTTTCCCGGTTTTAAGGAACCTGTACTAACCCTGTAGAGGCCATAGCATTGTCTTGTCTAACATTGCCTGAGTGGAGATCGTATCTGAGAGACACACTTGTGTGCTTTTTTTCTTGGCAAACTAAATCATTGACAAGACTCACTTATCTTCAACTTCAAGCAGATGGACCCCTTGATAACACCTGGCTAAAGCAAAATACATCTCAGCTGGAAAAGAAGAAATGGAGGTCTTTTTTCAACCATCAAGGACACTGATGTTGAAGCCACTGTTAAAGGTATGAGCACGGACAGTGGAGGCAACATTATATTAGGAAAGGCAGGGCCCGTGGTTTGATGCGCGGGTGCGGAAACGCATAATTTGACTTTCTCCGCATAATGCGCATAATCCGCCAAATCCCGCATAATCGCGCACAATTTCCCATATTTTGTGAAAATCATTGAAAAGGCATCATTACTTGGTGAATTTCAATTTTTCTTACATCTTTTTTCTCACAAAACTGATACATTTCTTCTAAAATTATCTGGCCAACGTCAAAACAACTCGATAGAAATGAAAAATAACAGCAAAAGCGTTCTATGCTAATCGCGTTGAGCTGGGAACTGATGTCGACAAGAAATAAAACTTCCGTCGACAGTGCAGATCGCTCTCGCGATCGGGATTAATTGGAAAGTTACGCGCAGAATGACGCCGCAAACAAGCGCGACGATGTTTTTGTGATCACGAGAATCGTAACGATCCGATAGTCTGCATGTAACTCTCGTGACCGTTCAGTTCTTGGTTTAATAGGAGTGCGTTGCTACGATTCTTGTGGTATGAAAAAGGTAACCCTTTTTTGTAAGAATAAGCTTTATTACAAGTGAAACACACGTCTACCTGAAAGAAAATGTAGCGTCATTACGTTGTAAAGCGAAGCAATTTATAAACAAACAAGAGTTGTTAAAACCAATTAGCAGCTATATCCGTGTAACAAAACAGCTAAAAACAGCAAAATACGTTACGACACTAGGAAAAAATATTGCGCAATCCCGCATAATTTCGTATTTTTAGCGCATAATTTTGCATTTTTAGCGCATAATTTCAGAAAAAATCGCGCATAATTTCAGAACAAAACCCGCATCAAACCACGGGCCCTGGAAAGGGGAGTGGAGAAAGCCCTTTGTTCATTTTATACTTTGAAGGGGAAATGGGGGCATGCTCCCCCAAAGGAAATTTTATGGTTTTAAGGCTAAAGGCCACTACTACTACTACTATGAATCAAGATTTAGTGCTAAATTGGGCCCGATCTTGTCAGTGAAAAGCACTGTAGATGGAAAATGTAATGTGTGGCATACAGAAAAAGATCTGGTGCACCTACTTGCCGGGAAAATTAATGAAGGGAGGCTATACTTAATTGTTTATTCCGGTAACCAAGAATCTTAATTAAAGGTGCCTGCTCCCCCCTCCCCCCTTCTATCCCCCTTCTCCCCCCCAAAAAAATATCAACATAATTGGGGAGCCAGTCACCCCAACATGTTGGTCTGTACGTGCCCAGGCTTCAGTTCTATAGTGTCATGTTTAAAAAGATGTCTCAAACTTACATTGGAATTTCAAATAGGTTGCCCACTTGTGCTCTAAATGATGAGATTCCTGAAAATGAAATGAAAAGAAATATGATTTTACTGCACTTACTTACTTTTTAATGTCACCTGGAAGTTGAGGTCTAAATATACACCTTTTGTTCTAGATTACCAAGGCAGGTTACAGGATTTTGATCTTGACCTGATCTTGACCTGATCTTGACTTGATATTGACCTGATCTTGACCTGATCTTGATCTGATCTCTTGATCTGATCTCTTGATCTGATCTCTTGATCTGATCTCTTGATCTGATCTCTTGATCTGATCTCTTGATCTGATCTCTTGATCTGATCTCTTGTTCTGATCTCTTGATCTGATCTCTTGTTCTGATCTCTTGATCTGATCTCTTGATCTGATCTCTTGATCTGATCTCTTGATCTGATCTCTTGATCTGATCTCTTGATCTGATCTCTTGATCTGATCTCTTGATCTGATCTCTTGATCTGATCTCTTGATCTGATCTCTTGATCTGATCTCTTGATCTGATCTCTGATCTGATCTCTTGATCTGATCTTATCTCAAGAAGTTATTTTTTACTCACCTCTATCTGCTTGTTGGCTGTCTGGTATTTCGCTGCAACATCATGACATAGTTCACTGATCAACTGAGGCTTGTGACCTTTTGTAATTGCTCTTCTTACTGTGACACACTTGAGACAAGAAAGTCAAAGTTTTTAAAACAAGCTACAAAATGAAGCAATGTACAGTTGTGTGCAAACTGTACAGTTGTGTACAAACTGTACAGTTGCGTACAAACTGTACAGTTGTGTACAAACTGTACAGTTTTATGCAAACTGTACAGTTGTGTACAAACTGTACAGTTGTGTACAAACTGTACAGTTGTGTACATACTGTACATTTGTACTCTGTGATTTATGCCCTATGTAAATCTGGACTTCCTGTATTACTGTGAATGCAACTATGTCAACTGGGCCACCCCATAAAAAGTTTGTCATTCAGAGATTCGAACCATTCTATTTAAGGAAATTTAATACCTCAACTAGGTTTGGCGATGACTAATGAAGTGTTTTGAAAGGATTCCTACTCAAAAAGTGAAGACCCTTTGTTCGGTACTCGCTTTCTGATTAGTTAACTTCGTACAAAATGGCCCGGTTGATGTAGTTGCACAGTAAACATGAATAGCAGGGATGTCAACTCTTCCAGTTTTGCTGGAGGACTGGAGATTTTTCACTCCTGTCTCCTGGCAGAATATTCCAGAATTGCCATATATATATTAATGTACTATGTATTTCTCACAGCTTTCTTTCTTGTAATTTTATCATAGCCTATTGTATTTCATATCTGAATTCTCAAGATTTCTGAATTCTAGATCTGGCATCAGTGTAAGACAGTCACGTCTAAACTCCTGAACTTTCCAAGTGTCTCTATGGCAGTACTTACTTGCCCATCAGCTAATGCTTGCAGGTAGAGTGCTCTGACAGCACCAACTAAAATAAAATAATTCAAAATATAATTCCAGTAATATAACTGTTGCTTTCCTAAAGGCAAGGTCTGCCTTCAATGAAAAGCTGGGGGGATCCTTATGTCCCTGGAGCAGCGGATGCAGCTAAATGTGATAGAGCGTTGCATCAAAAGGCCTTACCATTCATGTCTTTGTTCCCAATCGACTTCAGACAGTCAAACAGACCAGCAGCAGCTTTAAGAGATTGAACCGCATCCTGGAAGTAATAATTATCTATTAGTATTACAAAAGCGATTCTGCATGCTGATTGGTCATATTTTGCTATATTCACCTATAGGCACTTATAAAGCATTGGGGATCGCACGCCCCCTTATTATGAGAACTAAAAATAATGTTTTCCAAAAAATAATGTGATATCCAAATAAATTTTGCATTTTAGCTAAGAATTATAAGACAACCAAGTATGCTTTCCATACGAACAACACTAAGCAACCACAAACATCACTCTGAAAGTTTTGCAAAAGTTTACTGGGTTGCTTAGAAGTTTGATTTTTGAAACACAATAAATCAGTTTGGTGCAGAGCTTGCAAAGTTGCGAAAACGCAATTATAATTACCTTCATTTTTTGTTCATCTTCATCTTCATCCTGTATACTTTTATTCAGCTAGCAAAAATAGCAAAAATATGATTTGCGGCTATAAATTACGCCATGCCCCCACCCAAGGAGTTCATTCTGCAGTACTTGAGTAAACAAGAAATAGAATTGACCTTCTTTGGTTGGGTGGGGGCATTTTAGCCTTTCAGTCCCTTGGGAATCCCAACATGAGGGGATTCCCAGAGCAAAAAATCACCTGTTTTCTCAGTCTATGGGATTTTTTAAATTAATAATGAACTAAAAGGGCATAGGATCCCCATTGAGACCATTCACAAACCTTTTCATACAGTACTTAAAATGATTTTGATACGAAAAAAATAGAGTTGTGGTCAGTTAACAATGTCATATTTAATAATCTAAGGGAGTGCTCTAAAAGCAGGGACAAAATATCTCCTTTCAGTGTCCAAAAAGTTGGGGTGAAACAAAAACAAAAGACCACCTTGGCTATGGGTACTCCTATGGCTATGGGTACATAGGGTATTATTAAGAGCCTGTGTCAGCCACTCCTTTGTTATTGTTTTCATTTGATATCAGAAGGCAAATTATGTGTAGAAATCTCTTAATAAACATCTAAAAACAAAGTTTCAGATTTGATTTACCAAATTCAATCAAGAAACATTGCTCTATATTCTCTAAATCAGCCGATGGAAATGGATGCTTTCTCCGACTTGGTATGTTGCTATGCTGTCAAAATGGTGGCTGTCACAGGCTCTTTAAATGTAACATACATGATTTGCATGATCTAAGTGCCATAACCCTGCAGCAAGTAACATGAATGCCATTTCATAGTCAAGGTCTGTAGTCACTATCCTTTCCTCGGAGAGAAAGCTTGTCCATTTGAACCTGAAATATGAGGTTTTATTATTAATGGATTATTATTAATGGATGTCAGTGTTTCACTGGATAATAAACACTCTTATTATATAGACACAAGTGTTTTACTGGGAAATACGCTACTCGTAGATCTCATACGAAGCTACATCCGGGTTCCGGGTCCTCAGTGACATATTTTCCATATCCTCACTAGTGAGGATATCGGTCAAAACAAAAATGTTTGGAAATCAATTTGGAATATTTTTTCTGGTTTGTCTATATAATAAAAAGAAAATTACACGATGGCTTGGAGATATGAGTTTTATTTTCTCATGTCAAAAACAATATTTACTCATTCGCTGCGCTCATTCGTAAAATATTGTTCTTGCCACTCGAAAAATAAAACTCATATCTTCGCGCCACCATGTAATATCCTCTATACATTTTTCCATATTATTCTTCACTAGTGAAAATATGAAAAAGTTATGTACTGAATGGCCCAGATGTGTATGCACGCTTACACTACTTTATGCAGGGCTTCTGGAGAAACGTGGAAAAAAATCTGAAATTATGCAGGATTTGAGGGCAAAATATGCGCAGAATTACGTGGAAAATTACACGGGATTGCGCAATAATTTTGGGGGAGACGTTCAAAAATTATGTGGAAAATAGTCAATTATGCAGAATTGCCCAATAATTTAGCTATGTTCGTATTCTTTTAGAAGGAAAAAAATACTTCTCCATTCAAATCTCTGTACAGTATTATGCGATGCTGTGAAACTAGCGCACACGACCATGAGCGGGGACTAAGTGGCGTCTGGAAACAATCTGTTGATTCTCTGATAAAATAACTCATTTCTGAACCCCAAAAATCTCACTTTACTTTGGAGTCTTCGAAAGAAGCAAAGAACAAGAACTACGTATAGTTTTTCGAGCCAAACATACCAACGCTTTTCTAATCAGATTTTTGATTCGCCAAACTAGTCCCTCATGGTTTTCATGGAACGCCTTGTCGTTCTCGACCTCGACATGTTTTCTCTGATATTTCGACATTTTGAGGTAATAAATCTGCAATTTTCTTTGAAAATGATTGGTCAGAACCACAAAGCAATAGTTAAAAATGGCACTTCAGCTATCTTTGTCAGAAAAAGAACTGAATTACGCGGGATTATGCGGGAATTGATGGATTACGCGAAATTCACGAAAAAGGCAAATAACTTGTTTCCGCACAAGCGTGTAATTCCAGATGACCTGTTTATGCCAAGTTTGCATTGTTGTTTTCCTCACTCCATCGGCAGTGAAATCTGGCTCAGTCACTCAAGTTCTTATCCATATCATAAAAAGAACATTACAAGGTGGCTTGAAGGTATAGATTTTATTTTCTTGTGTCAAAAACAATATTATTTTATTCACTAGCATACCACCGTGTAATTATCCTTTATGCAGGGCATCTGACAGGGTGCGGAAATTTTTTGGAAAATGTGCAGAAATTTCAGGGCAAAATGTGCGGAAGAAAAGGCAAATTGTGCGGAAAAAAAATACAAATTGTGCGGAAATTGAAATGCCTCTTAGATACCTTAAAACAAATTCAATTCGCCTCTAAAACAATTTCAGAGTTTAAATGGTCTACCATTGTCAGGGCCCGTGGTTTGATGCGCTGGTGCGGAAACACGTAATTTGGCTTTCTCCGCATAATGCGCATAATCCGTCAAATCACGCATAATACCCAAAATTTTGTGCAAAAACATAAAAAAGATATCATTACTTGGTGAATTTCAAACTTTGTTTCCTATTTTTTCTCACAAAAGTGATGCATTGCTTCTGAAATCGTCTGTCCAACGCCAAAACAACTCGATAGAAATGAGAATAACAAGGTCGCGCTGGGAACTGATATCGAAAAGCAATAAAACGTGCCTAATAGCCCTCTTGCGAGATGACGTCATATTCAAAATGGCGGCCTCCTGACAAAAGAATTTTACTTCCTATCTATCCCATAATGCACCAGTTATGACGCATTGTGGGATTGATAGGGGGTAAAATTCCTTTGTCAGGAGGCCGCCATTTTGAATATGACGTCATCTCGCAAGAGGGCTATTGACCAACTAACTAATATTTCCAGCTGAGCAAGATAGATTCAAACACATGTTTGCGCTTTGGATATTTTACAAAGAAAAATCAAGGTGGAACAGAACGCTAACCGCGATAAACACGGTGGACTTTATGCAGTTCACATTGATCACATGACATTACGCTTTTTCATTGATCTTTGTTATTGTTACAGTACCAATTTCATTTCACAAACAACAACGCGAAAAATACCAGCCCGAACAGCTCCCTCGATAACAAAAAAAAAAACAATGACAGAATAACGTGGCACGTTTCCGGTTCTATAAAAGGTCTTACACTACCTCCGACAATAGTGCAGATCGCTCTCGCGATCAGGATTAATTCTGATACTTACGCGCAGAACGACGGCAAACAAGCGCAACTATGTTTGTGATAATAAGAGATTGTAACGATAGCTCTGTTAGTCTGCGTATAGCTCTTGTGACCGTTTAGTTCATGGTTGGATAGGAGTGCGTTGCTACGATCCTTGCGGCATGAAAAAGTGTGCCTTGGTCTGAGACAAGTAAACGAAAGAAGACCAAACTTGCTAATCTTTACTACAGTGTAACAGAAGTTACCGGTAGTTGGTAACGCTTTTTTGTAAGAAAGTAATAAGCTTTATTAAAAGCGAAAACACACGTCTTCCTGGAAGAAAATGTAGCGTCATAACGGTAGTAAAGCGAAGCGATTGGAACTCATCACAGATCATTTTATAGACAAACAAAAGTTGTTAAAGTTAAATTGCAGCTATATCCATGTAACAAAACTGGTTTAAAGAGTAAAATGTTATGGCACTTGTAAAAAGATATTGCGCAATCCCGCATAATTTCGTATTTTTAGCGCATAATATCAAATTTTTACCGCATAATTTCAGAAAAAATCGCGCATCAAACCACGGGCCCGGCATTGTGTATACATATTAAAAGATGCTTTTGCACACAAAAGCTCTGATAAAACGGGGGAAAATGTTAAGTAAAATGTTAAAAGTTCACTTAAGCTTACTTACTTAAATGTACAGAGTCAATAGGCTAAATCACTTACTGGATTTCTGATAATAACACCTCTAAAACGAGTCTAATTCGCCTCTAAACAATTTATACATACTGAAAGTTGCACTATCTCCATCAACAGGACATTTGTGTACTCAAAAGAGCAAGTTTTTGGACAGAAATTCGAATGATGAGGGAATATATAACTGTAAAGACGATCTGAGGTCTTGAAGAAGTGAATTTCCAAGAATTTTTCCAAATTGTGTGGAAAAAGCTCTCAAGGTGCGCAAGGTGCAGAAATTGCCAAATTGTGCGGATCCGCACCACCGCACCCTGTCAGATGCCCTGTTTATGACAATATTTTATAAGCTATTTTTCACATAGTTGACATGCTAACACATTCATATTTAGTAATTAAAATACCTTAATCGGCTTGAACTTCTGACCTGTGAAATGATCAATTTGAATACATTTTAAAGGATAAAATAGAGAATAATACATGGGTGCTCACTGGGAAGTGGAATTCTTTTTCGAGTGTTCAAACTGATATTTCGAAGTTCTCAGTGGCCAAAATCCTGATAATTTAACACTTTACTTTATACCGGGGGGGGGGGGGGGGGATATACCCTAAAAAATACCAGGACATAAAAAATCCACCCACTAAAACGTTTAAAAAAATGTTAATTCTATCATGCGACCATTTTCTCCAAAATTTCCTTGTAAAATGCACGGCAATTTTTTTCTTCACACGAATTCGACCTGCATAAATCTGCCATTTTTTCCAGGAATTTGAACCTAAAATATCCTGCAAAATCGGTTGTTTTTCCCGCAAAATCAGCTGTTTTCTGTGAATTTTGCTACAAAATTGGCTGGGCTTTTTTCCACGAATTTGAACCAAAAATTCCTGCGAAATTTGTCTTTTTTTTCCATGACCTACCAGAAGCCCTGTTTAATATGGCAAGAAACGAGCAAGAATCTCGATGTGGGCGGGTGCCATCTTAGACAGGTGAAAAATTTGGTCTGGGGCGAGTGACAAAACACTTGCCCCAGACCAAATTTTTGACCCATCCAAGATGGTGCCCACATCAGGATTCACGCTCGTTTCTCGCCGTGAAACGACCCAAAAAAGCCAACCAACGCCTGCTAGCAGGCTATAAACCTTTTTGTTATTGTTTATTGTTTCTTATCTCAAAACAAGCTTGTTTTCAGAGCTATAAATGAATAAAGAAAGCCAGAAAACGTTTTGCTTGGTTTGTGACCCTTCGTTTGTGTATCCCTGAGAAACATACCATTTATTAGTGAAAGCCACAATGTTTCTCCAATACCCCCTAAATACCTGAGAGTCAATTTCGACCCCCCAAAAAATACGACGAGCACCCCTATCAGGTCAACATGTGAATAACCCCTCCTAGGAGTTTACATAACAAAGCAGTTTTTGGGCGTAGACTTTGAGAGTTTGGCAAGACACATTGTTTTGCTGCTTTTCAAGAAAGTCTACGCCTTATGTGGTACATAAAAAGTTGTAGATCACGTGATGAATTTGAGACAGCCGCCAGCGGGCTGAAAAACTGAGAGGTATAACAGTCTTCTGGGAAGAGTAGTAGTGTATTCTTAATGTCCCTTTTCTTTAAAAAATAGACAGTCTGACAGTGAAATGGTGAAAATCATGGGACTATGTTAGTTTTTAAGGTGTTACCTTTGCTTTAATGCTGTTCAAGGTCAACTTCATTGATAAATACTCCTGTAAGTAGTTTATGACTGTCTCTGATGAGTCATCAGTGTGGGTTAGTGCCTCCTCAATCCCTTGCCGCCTTGAGAATAAAATTATGACAAACTTGAGAATAAAATTATGACAAAGTCAAAATCTTAGTATATATAGAAACACTGTTTCACTTATTAAGGTAACTTGTGCTAATAACTATAGTGGCTGCATGCAGGTCTATAATCTGTTATAGCATTGCATTCCTGTTATAGCAGGTATGGCAGTGCTCTTGGAAGATGTTACACATTACACGAGGCAATTTTTCTTGCAACTCCAGGTTGAGGTTCTAAAATTGTTCTAGGGAAAAATGTGGAGTAGCTATTGTGAGACACAAAAATGATGAAACAATAAAATAACGTGACACAAAGAAAGACTGATAATATTGAAGACTGTTAGACAGAAATGTAGTAAGTTAAGTTAAAAGAATAAAAACAAAGCAGGCAAGCAAGAAAAACATACAGGCTGACAGACAGACAGACAGATTGACGTTAATGAGGAACTTAATTAAGAAATCATAAATCACAGGCCAAAGAAGCTAACGATGGACATGAAAATACAATAATTCCTCTTTATTTTCATGTACCTTCGTGTGATGTCATGGACGACTGAACGAATTTCTGCAGGAATTCCATCAAATGATTTCCCAAAATTCACATGTTCGGTTTTCGATCGATAAACCGCTGGATGGGCCATTGCAACCCAGTTATAATCACTCTGATCGCATCAGATAAAAGAAGAAATGAGTGATGCTTTTCAAATAAATGATAAAAGGACTACCTCACAGATTCGACAAGAAATACACAAACAAATATGGCGGCGACAAGTCAAAGGAGAGAGACTGGGTATCAAAACCTCTGTACCACAGGCATCCCAGGATAGGCCAAGCGCCAACCTCGTCTCCAACCGACCATATGTCGGTTAAAGAAAATTATAAAAAGTTAAACTCACAAAACCAAGAAAACATACTAGACTTGCTATTCACCAAGTTTGGAGCTTATTTTTTTAGTGGTTTTCTTATTTTTTGCAGTTTTGTGGGCTCTGAAACCACAGCTATCACGAAACAGTTATTTTTCAAATTTTGGCGGGAAGGCGCGTACGCATGCGCACTCGTTCTGCGCGCGTGAACCATATGTCAAATGTATATGTTCAGGCAAGCCTGTGGCCGCGTAGCACTAAGTTCGACATTAGCACGTTAGCTTTCACACAAGGTTAATTCCTTATCTCCACTCCGACCATAAACATGATCTTTAAAAAAAATTGGTGACATAAACTTAAACGCGTCTAGAAAGGATAAATATGTTTTGCTATTGTTTTGCTGACCTCTTTCAAGAAGGGGGCTTCCCAGAGTTGCTCTCTCTCGCTCGTACTAGTACTTCGCGGGGAAGGCTCTGGTGGCAGCCATTCTGATTTGGTCTTTGCAGATTGTCTGAAACTGCGCGATAAAACCAGCTTTATCTCGCTTTGTATCTGGCTAAATAACACCAAAATCCGGCGCCTTTTCAACCTAGTTTCGTCTACACGTAACTTGAGTTTCTTTGCGTCCCGGCTACAAAAATTGTCACGCGCAACAAAGTTTCTCGCGTGGCTAAACTGCGAAACATGTGTCCGGCTAGTTTAGCCAGGATGAGGACGAGAATTGTTGTCTCGACTCTCTTCTCTCGGGATAAGCAGCTTTTTATTATTATTATTATTATTATTATTTAATTATTTATAGACACGGCTTGAAAAGCAGCCTAGCTGAATTGTATTACCGTGTATATACCCTTTCCGGGATACGTTGTCACCCAAAAAGCCTATAAGCTTGGTGCGCTAGGCAGTATGGGTAAAGATGTTTATTTCTAATATTTTACAGAAATTGAAAAAAATGTTTACCCATGCTCCCTAGCGCACCAAACTTATAGGCTTTTTTGGGTGACAACGTATCCCGGAAACGGTATAAATAAAGTTAAATTATTATCATTATCATTATTATATTATTTGGGAGCGCGCGCGCAGGAGACAAGAGCGGGGCGTGTCACGCAACGTGTACTGCATGGTTACACATGCAAGACGCGGTGTAATTTCGCGAATAATATCAAACTCGTCAAACTATATTGGCATACACGCAAGTAAAAGCAAATGTGAATCAAGATGGCGAGCTTTACTTTATGCTCCCCGCGACGTGTGTTAGTAGTTGTTGGGATACTGCTGCTGATCACAGTGCTTCGTGTTTTTCTGAGCAAACTTTCCCAAAGACGGGAAACGTTTTTAAAACGAAACCGAAATGAAATCAGCCTTCTTACGTACAACATCTGGCGCAAATCTACAAAATTGCGAGAAAGAATGGTTGCTCTCGGCAAAATTGTAGAACAACTGAGACCAGATATCATAAGTTTTCAAGAAGCAACGGAGGAGAATCTCCTCATTTTGAAAAGACAGTCATGGTTTTCTCGATATAATATGGTTCCCCAAGACAACAGCAGAGAATCTGGGAAACACTTTGTTATAATTCTAAGTGTTTTTCCTGTTGATAACTGGTGGGAACACATATATACTTCAGGATCAGAAGACACCACTTCGCACCGCAAAATGCTTGTGGCGGACGTTCTGAGTGAAGTTGTACCAACTCTTGAAGATTACGATTTTACGATTGTAGGCACGCATTTAGCTTATGGACTCAAAGGAACAAAAACGCGCGAGAAACAGCTAAAAGAAGCATTATATAAACTGTCTGACCATGAAAATGTTTGCATTATGGGCGATCTGAATATCGAGGATAAAGTTGATGGGCAAGTTAGTTTACCTAGCCCCTGGTTTGACGCGTGGCTGTCCGTACCAGGAAACACGGACGAAAATGGATTAACTTTTGACAAGAGCAAGTCTCCATTTAATCCAGTAAGCAAGAATCCCCATCAGGCAAGACTCGACCGAATGTTGTGTAAGCTTCGGGATTTGAAAGTGAAAGAAATGAAAGTTGTGGGGGACAAGGTGACAAGGTCTGGTGTGTGGCCTAGTGACCACTTTGGTTTGTTTACTGTGCTTGAGCTATTGATGGAAAGTAGGATTCAAGACACCTCCAAAAACAAGGAAGAGTTGTATTTTAAAAGGCCTGCTGGTTGGAAAAAGTTAATACGTGGTGGTCGGTAATTCTTAAAGGAAATCACGACGGGACATCGTGCAATTGCTGGAAAAGAACCTGAAACTATACGTTTATTGTTATGAAATAAAATAAAATTTACTTTGTTTTAACTCAAACATACAGCTAATTTCTTCGAGTATAACTGACTTACACAACACATTTAAGTCTTTTTAGATCCGGGTATGGCTTACAAGAATAAAAGGCCTGGATATGCCCCCTGATGTTCATTCAGTTCAATTATTCATCTCCTTATCAGTCCATTTCACCACATGTTGCCAGTGGCTGAAGCTCGGCGGACGGCTTAGCTTGATATATGTGTCACGGCTGCGACCGCAGTCCTTTCTAATAAACAATTTTCTAAGAAAAGATACCCTGTTCTATGATTCTATATGATTCTATTGAGATTCTATTGAGACCCAATTCTAAATAGAAACAAGAAGCATAGGAGGCATGCGGATGGGATCAGGGAAGGCCTTATTCTGGCAGTAGACCACATTGAGTAGCCTGGAGAAGAAGGTAAAGCTTCTGATCATGTGACTGAATACTTAAATACTTAAATAAATTTAGCTCATGGTAGCTTACACTAATGTCTAAGCTGCAGGACTTTAAGGTCTTATAGCCTGCATAGGTGGCCAGGAGCCCTGAAGAAGGCATTTAAAATATGATCCACCCCTAAAAAAGGCTGGCTTACTACACTATGTTTTGCTGTGGCCAGGGCCTCCTTGGGCCCTGTTGTCTATTTTTCACCTTATATTCTGATAAGTCCATAACAAAATGCACAATGTTATGTTTGTGAATCATCAGGTGAAACATTCTTCATAAAAGTTCTAATGTGTCACAATCAACAAGTTTTCTATCCACACTTTCACCTTTCTTTGCTAGTATGTCTTCAATATTCCTGAAATAGAGTGAAAAATATACCATCAGAGTGGAAACCAGATGAGTGTTGTGAGTAATTCGCATTCACTTTGCTTACTCCTATACTTTTGTTTTGCAGAATTGGTGTATTATTTTGTATTTGGTTTAAACCACAGTCATGATGTGCAGTCATTTTTGCTGGACTTTCCGGTACAGCATGTTTTACAGGCTGTTACATGTGTACTTGAAATTCAAGCAAAATAGAGCTCTAGCACCTTAATAGCACAAAACATCCCAGAAAAGAAGAAATCAGAATTTCGAATTTTAGGCAAGGAAAACCCACATTATGCAAGGACGTTGGCAGGTCTACTTGTGTTGTATCTTTTTGTTTAACTCACACTATGACATCATGTGTTCATCTATAAGGGGTTGTTTACACACAAACACAAGTGCAGGATGCAAGCTCAACACACAAGTGGAAGTCATTGCGATGCAAGTGCATAGAGCAGATTTCGTATGACTGTGAAAAGTGCCACAACACAGTGCGGCTGACTGTCACCACTGCCGCACAGAACCTGACTTGCTGTAGATACGGAATGAAATTGCGTAGTTGCAACACGGTCAGGGTTGCGGCATGGAACAACATTCCGCCTGGATTTAGGGGGGCTCAGGGGGCCCAGCCCCCCTCCCCCTTTTTCGATAGATTTCCCCATACATGTATTTGCAAGAGCAAGGTTTCAACTTTGGCCTCCATTTTTTTTACTTTGGGCCCCGCTTTTTTGAGATCCTGGATCTGCCCCTGGTGGCACCGGCAGGTACAAAACGCAGGTCACAGGTCAACAATAGAACGCAGGTCACAGATCGCAGATCACAGGTCACAAGTAGACTCGTTCTATTGTTGACCTGTGACCTGCGTTTTGTACCTGCCGTGGTGGCACTTTTCACAGTCATACGAAATCTGGAGCAATGTCTCAATTTTCTTGCCCTTGCATCTGCGCTTGCGTTACATGAGTTTAAACCACATAATGTATGAATTTGATATCCTTATGCTTGTGTCCGCCCTTGCATTCATGTGTTGCTGACAGTGACACAAGCTTATTTGTTTTCTCCTTACGTTTTGTCATCAGAGAACCATCCCATGTTGTCTGCTATTAGATGGTTATTATCGCAACCAGGACATTTGACGATCACAACTCCCTTGCTGTACGCCAGTTTACTGATCGTCCTCACCGATCGTGTTTCGCACACCCTACACGTGAACACCAAGTGAAACTTCTCAGCTTCAATTTTTCCCAGAGCTTGCGATTGGTTGAATTTATCGGAAGAATTTTCACAAAAATATCTTCGATGCGTCCTTGTAAGTAACGTAGAACGAAAAGGGTTCATTCTTTTGTGCATTATTGCCATATTTTGAGCGATTAATTGTGTTGTTCTGGGTTTTCCTGCAAATGTTCTCGCTGCACTGCAAATGACTCTTCCACTTGAAGCCGCCATGTTGGATTTCACCACATCACCACAGGATCCCCAAATTGAAACCTTTCGCTGTAGGTGGGCTTCCTGTGTAACCGCCTCCGCCATCAAAATGGCGGCGGCAGGCTTCCGTTACGCAAGAAGAAGAATATTTTGTCATATTTCTTTAATGAACGGGAAGTACAGAAATATGGGGCTTTCCCTTGATAATTCAGTTGACAGTGTTGCATCCATGGCGGTCACAAGCGCTTCTTGTCTTTGGTAAGCTTTCTTTTGTCGATGGTCGGGCAAAATGCTACTAAGTATAAAACAGCGTATTTTGTGTACAACTTATTAAGTTATGTAACTTACACACATCCATAGTTTGTTTTGGGTTTTGGGCAATGACGCGCAGAAAACATTTTGCTTGAGTAACTTCCAAACAATGACTGTTTAAAAGATGGCAAAGACCACATGTCTACTTTATAGAAATTCTCTTTAAATTGAAACGGCTGTTAACTTAAATCTTAGCATGAGGGTAGAAATCAATAGGTAGCATTCATAAGTTTGAAGTAGCAGGCTAAATTGGAAGTTATTTAAGAAATAAAACATTTTTTTCTGTGCCTTCATAGAGTTTTGAAAACAGAGGTGTTGTTTGGGAGAATTCGAGAACAGATCATGAAGCACGAGACGAAGTCTGACTCGAGAATTCTCGGGAATAATCATATGCGGGAGGAGAAGTTTAAATAGCGCATCTGCCGATTTGCTGCGTTATGGCGTCATTTCAATGACCTTCATAGAGTTTTGAAACACAGCAGCTTGACCAATCAGAGCACACGAACTATCTCAATTATTTTATAAATGTGGTTTGGTTTGGGGATCCCATACAAAGGCCGTAAATTCTTGGATTGCATGTGACATCACTGGTGGCCATGCTGGTTGTACAGAACAAAGCAAGTTTATTTGCTCCCTTTGTTCAGGGCACCAGCATGGCTGCCGTGCTGTTATTCAATTCCCAAAGGAATGTTGCAATCCAAGAATCAGGGGTGCTTACCATTATGCCAAAATTCCCGGAAATTCCGGTTAGGAGATAAATGGTACAGTCATTTTTTTCGGTCATCCCGGTTCGAACGAGCGGGTTGTCTCAAAAGGGGTGCTTACCATTATGCCAAATTCCTAGAAATTCCGGTTGGGAGATAAATGGTACAGTTAATTTTCGGTAATCTCGGTTGGAATGAATGGTTTACCTTCTGAGGTTGTCCTTTCATTCCGGTACAACGGACTCAGGATTTTAAACAAATTTCTCGGTTTTAGTCCTCTCGCGACAGGTCAATCCAACCGAAATGGTTTAAACCATTATGTCTCGACAAACCAACCGGATTTTTTCGCTCGTTCCAACCGGGATGACCGAAAAATGACTGTACCATTTATCTCCCAACCGGAATTTCCGGGAATTCCGGCATAATGGTAAGCACCCCAGGCCTCAGCTCTCGAGTGGGGACAATCATCCCCAGCCCCTCCCCTTCCATGAAACTTGATTGGCAGCAAAATATGTATTTGAATGTTTCATTGCCAGACAGAAACAATAACTTAACTTTTCCTTTTATTGTTAATATGTTTTTTACCTACATTATGATGTCAACAAAGTGCAACATAATAATAATAAATAATAATAATATTTCGTCAAATAAAAGCATATGTCTGCCTTCCACAGTATTGGTTTTCCCTTCCCCTTTCTCTCTCTCTGGCTTGCTGGTCAATATTTAGAGAGAATCTTAGGTAACATTTTTTGTAAATTGCAGGTGGTTGGATTAGGAAACTACACCATGCCTAACACAAGACACAGCATAGGAATGGCAGTTGTTGATCATCTTGCAGAGAAACTTGGCATTCATTGGACGTACAATAGAAAATTCCAGGGTTATGTAGCTATGACACAAGTAGAGAGCCAAGATGTTATACTGCTCAAACCTAAACTGCTCATGAATCTCAATGGACGATCAGTGGTTAAAGTAGGTGAGTACATGCAAAATTAGAAATGATCAAAGGATTTTAGTATGAAAAGAAGTGGAGCATACTTAACATAAGTGGGGGCTTAAAAGTAAAAAGATATGAAGTAAAAATCTTATGGCCCAGCAAGGCTGAAGTAACAATGGGCCCCAAATTGTGATGCTGCATGTACCTGCAAGAATGTTGGCCCATGATTTATCCTTTTTCAATCCCTGCCTTTCCTGGAAAGAGCTAACAAACATATAGAATTAAAATTGTTAAAGATAAAATGACATTATTGTAGTAAGGTGAATATGTTGGCAAATTATATGTATGTTGTTAAAGTGGATATGGATAGGTAAGCAGCTGGCACTAGCAGCACTCACAGGAAATGACTTCTGCAAGAGACTTTGTCATTTCCAGTAGTCATGTCTGGCAAGCACTAGTGGAGGCTGCTTAAAACACAGGCAATGGATATGGTAAAGTTTATTTGGTTAATACCAATATTCCATAAGTTTTCTATTTATTTGTATTTACTTATCTTAGTTTCAGCCTACAATATTCAGCCAAGCAATGTTATACTTGTCCATGATGAATTGGACAAACCTCTCGGCAAGTTTTCACTCAAGTTTGGAGGAAGTGCAGGGTAAGTTATTGTTGGAAGTTATTAAAGACCATGTGTCCAATGGTAATAATTATAATAGTTCAATAATGTTTTAAAGTTAGTACTAATGAACAAAATTGAATCCTACCTGCAAAATCCTGCAGCTACTGTATGTTAACAGAAAGCAATTTCCCCAAATTCTGTTTGAGAATAACAACTCTTTATTCCTTTTTTCTGTGGCCAAAACACCAAACACAATGATCTCACAGCTGCCATTTTTGAGCTGCCATTAAAATGGGATGTTCCTACTGGTTACCAAGTCAGAGGCCAGGCTACATTCTGTGGCACATTTTTACCCCCATGAATTCAATTATGGCACCCAGTTTGAAAATCCTGGCTATGCCTCGAATGCATGCAAAATCGCTTTTGTGTTTCCAGACATGATTTCGAGGCTAGTTCGTCCAGAACAATGGCTTTTCCACCTGGGTGCCATAATTGAATTCAGTGTATTGCCAGGACAAGAAAAATCTCAAAACCTAATGAAAAACATTTTTCACAGAAACATGACCAAAATCACCTGTGGTGCATCACATCCATCCAGGATCCATTGTTATGAATTTTCATTAGTATTCCATCAGATTAATTTCACAAAACAAGCATTAAAATATGAACAAATCAGGCAACAAAAGTCTGCATTTTGATGCAAATGTGACAAAATTTGTCATGCGCGTGCTGCTGACGAAGATCAGGCCACTTTCAATTCATGCAGAGAGTGTGCTCTGTTTTGCAAAAACAATGTTGCTGAAAACTGAATAAAATATTTCAGTCAATATTTTCTGACTGGCCTTCACTTTTTATCGGAACTGTCTAACATTTGTGACCCTCTTTGGGAAAACGTATAATAACGATTTTCCGTTTAATGGCCAAAATAAACGAACGGTAAACGACTATACGACTTTCCAAAACGTATATACGACTTTCCAAAACGTATATACGACTTTCCGAAACGTATATACGACTTTCCAAAACACATAAACGACTTTCCAAATCGTTTAAAACGATTTTCCAAAACGTATAAACGATCTACATAAACGGACACCCTCACCAAACCGACCTAAAAGCCATGGAACAAAAACTTGTGTACCCAGCGCGTATTCATTACTTACGCGTATTTCCCGGAGATTTCAATGTCCGAACTCGATCGAACACTTATGCGAAAATAAAATAAAGTTCACGCTTAATTATATAATTATAATATCCAGTAACTAATTTGAACATCAAAAGATGCATCTACGAAAAATTAAACGAGAAAATCGAGAGAAGGAAACACCAAGGGAAAGAAATACTGAATTCGGAATGATTGAATAAAATGTGTGAGTTTCAGCGCATTGTTTTGAATGCATAATTAACTTGACCTTTCGCGAATGCGCTACACGACGAAAATGCTCTGTGTTTCTCACAAGAAGTAAAGCGGAAAACAAATAGCCGGAGAAAGTTATTAACTGGCTTTATGGCATTGATAGCAGAAAAAACATATTCGCGTTGGGGAAATCAGACGCAGAAGTATAGTATTTATTTTGGTATCACGCGACGCGACCGACCAACTTTGTAGTTGCGTGACAGGAAACATTAGGTAAGTACAGTGCAGTCAAGTGCAAAACTTCATTATTTTGCTGTAATTTTTACTGTTTTGATGTACCCATACAACCGATGGCTTTTCTTTTCTGTGCTTGAAAGCAACTCGTTCAATCTCGCATCTTTTACTTCAGTTCGCTTCGCTTTCCACGTGAAAATGTCGCGCCATTTGGATCATGATTCAAAAGAAAACAATTATTTCACGCTATCTAAACACTTTGACATTGAATCATAATTTGACCTCGTAAGTTTTAAGTCTTCCTTGGCAAATTGTAGTGGTATGTTGAATGCAGCGTAGTACTTACCAGGCTTTAAAACAACGGTGAAAAGTACTCGCTCTTCGCGCCCGAACGCAAACTGAATTATAACTCGCTATGGAACGTGGATGCTCGCTACCCTCTCTAAAGCGAATTCCAACGTGGAGCGAACATCCTTTCTCCACTCGTATAAACGATTTTTCAATTCGTATAAACGATTTTGTTACTCGTTTAAACGCTTTCATCATTCGTTTAAACGTTTTCCCACATCGTTTAAACGAATTTTCAAATCGTATAAACGATTTTCAACCGCGCTATAAAAGGGCCAGCGCCAGGCGTTTGTCACCTTTAGTTGTCACTCAATCGCCGAGCAGGAAAGAGCTCTGTTTCAGTGCTGATGAATTCTCCCTTCAACCCAACGTGATATTCTCTAATTTTACATCCTTCAAAATAACAAAACGTATTCTCAAACATTTTCATGGTTTATAGTAAAGGAATCTCCCGATTCCATTTAACAATTTCAGCTGTCGGAGGTCTTATTATTCATAAACACAAAAAGTACGCTGTCGAGTTATACGTTTGAACGGCTCCGATTTATTAATCGCACTCACTACATTTCAAACATATTTCTTTTAACGACAAGAATATTACTGTTCTTAACCACAGCATAGTTACTGCGGCGTGTGACCAACTAGGAGTCCAACAAATACGGAGGAACGACGGCGAGTCGTAACTGCTGTTATCTTTCATAACATGAGTTCGTCTTCAATTCAAAGCTTGATGCAAATATTCCCGGCCTTAGTGATCCTTCATTCCCAATGCACTTTATGCATTGCCAGGTTGATCTTCAAAATTCTCTTGGCCGACAACGCTTGTGTTGTTCAGAAAACGGAGCAAACACAGAGTCAGTGAGTAGATTGAAGAGAGCTTGAATATTGTGAGCGTTGAATGGCGGCCTTCTCGTCGCACTCTGACAATAATAATGGAAACATTTACAAGGTAAAACAAAGTTCTGGTATTCCATAGGCTTAGGAGATTCCTTGAGACTATTAATTGCACTTTTCTCCTCCCTCAAACGGCTGAATAAAACCATAAAATCTCTCATGGTTAGCTCTCCACGATCGACGTCGGCCCGCCATTACTGAATAACAACGGCTTTCGATATCGGCGTCTCGCGTCCCTTATTCTTTTGTCAGAATCACTCGAATCCCGAGGGACACTCATACGCATGTATATGGTTGAATTACTGCTGTAAAAGATTATTGTGGGCTCTACAAAATGGCGGAAGAAGCCCGCTTCTTCAGTGGCTTGAAGAAATCGGCGCGTAATTCAAATTGTAACAAATTCTTGACCATTGTTTGGCTAGAAACACATACATTTATACTTTATCCTTTTATAGGTAGAATTGTTTTCAGTAAATGGTGTAAGTTTCTTTATTTTTAGCACGAAAATGGGCAGCATTAAGTTGTATTTTTAATATTACTTCTCTCTCCTCCTCTACAAGTTGGCTAACCGCCATTTTGAATTACCGTTTGAATTCAAAAGGTGTGAAATGGGGGCGGACCTATCCCTTTTATAGCGCGGTTTCGTGTTTAAACGATTTGTGAGATCGTTTAAACGCTTCATAAACGACTTTTTCATTAAACGCTAAATCGTTATTATACGTTTTCCCAAAGAGGGTCACATTTTTGAAGAAAAAATGTGCTGGCTGATTTTAGCAATAAACAATTAACAGGTATCAAAATCTCAGCAACAAAATGATAAAAACAAGTAACCTGGTCGGCCATTTCGTCCTCAAAAACGTGGTGTGGGGGTCAAATGCATGTATTCCCCTTAAAATCACTGTATCTTTCAAAAATCCTAGGTTTGGTTTTCCATCTGGTACATGTACAGTACAGATGCATGGTAAAATGAGCTTTACTGGTGTTGTTGTATAAATTAATATTTGAAATTCATTTTTCAGGGGTCATAATGGTGTCAAATCTTCTATCAGCCACCTGATGTCTGTTGTAAGTCTTTATCAAAAACCACAGAGCTGACATTAGAGTCAATCCCACCCATGTAGTAGCTTGACAATGATTTGGTATTCCTGCAAAATTTTCTATGCTCCAACTAAAATACCCAAAAACTAAGAATTCCGCTAAAGGATCCCTATTATTTCTCAGGAAATGATCAGGTTACGTGTTGGTATTGGAAGACCAAATCACAAGTCCCAAGTGGTAGACTATGTCCTACACAACTTCAATGGTACTGAGAGACCTTTACTGAATTATGTTCTTGAGGACTGCACAGATTTGCTACTATCCCACCTGCATCCAGCTAGAACAGTAGTTAACAATGAAAACAATTCCTCTACCACCTGCAGAAAAACTGGGAAAAAACGCGGAAAAATTAGTTGAAATATTTACTCAGTTGTTAGTCATTCTTATACCCAGAGCTCCCTGGCTAGTCACCTTGCGGAGAAAGGTCTGGTGAAAGCCACATAAGATCTTTATGCGCATTCACCACCCTGGTGGGGAGGGGGTACTACCTACTATATTTAAGGGTAGGGGTGTGCCGCCTCAAACTCAAAACCTTGACCCTATCCAGGACCTAAATTTGCAAATTAATATGGTACCATACAACAGACTTTTGAGTTGAAAACATAGCCTACACAGCCCACATTGTCAACCAAACTTGCGCTAGAACTACGCGCGATTTGATCGACTAATTTGTGCATGTTGGCAAATAAATGTGATACCCTACACCAGACTGAACTAGCTCCCTATCACAGACCTTTTCTCATAAAAATGACACCCTACCCCAGACCACAGAGCTAAAAAAACCCTACCCTATCGGGCGGCCACCTTTCAAAACCAGTCAATATTAATCAACGAAGACCCTCAAATGCTCAAACGGCTGCCTCCAGATTCTCCTCTGCAAGGTGATGAACCTGCAAGCTGAGGGTACGAGTCAATGTTTTATAGCTGGAAACGTGGAGCGGATTTCAGATGATGGTCAAAAACTGAACGCAAAGTAAATAAACTTAGCCAATCAGAAACGAAACAAATTTTAGCAACTGTCGATGAGGGGACGAAGTAAGTAAAACTTGCGATTGGGTAATTCCAGAAAATAAAGGTACCCTCCCCACGGGCGGCACTAGTTTTTAACCCCCCATGCATCCAGAATTTCCAAAATGTTTTCCCCCCCATGCATATAGAATTCCGGGCAGGTTAAAGAAATCCAGCTTCGAACCCCCCCCCCCCCCCCCCCCCCCCCCCCCCCAGAAATTCCGAGCTCTTAACCCCCCCCCCCCCCCCCCATCCCATCGTAATTTCCAAATGCCGCCCGTGGGGGGGGGGGGGGGTACCTTTATTTTCTGGAATTGCCCATTAGTCGCTGTTTTTGTTTCTTCTTTGCATTCTGATTGCCTGACGAAACAATGATCCAGGACCTCAACCAATAGGATCACGTATAAAATGAACGCCTTTACTTTCGACAGTCATCTGAAATCCGTTTTATTTGTCAAATCCAGGTTGTTGTCAGAGTTTTTAAAAAATTGTATTATATTATTTATTATCAGAATCGAACTGTTGTCCATATTTTTTTACCTTAAAGAGCCCGCCCGTGTCAGCCACTCCTTTGTTATCGTTAGAAGACGAATTACGTGTAGAAATCTCTAAATCAACATCTGAAAACAAAGTTTCAGATTTGATTTAACAAATTCAATCGAGAAAATTGCTCTATATTCTCTAAATCAACCGATGGAAATGAGTGTTTTCTCCAATTTGGTATGTTGCTATGCTAACAAAATGGCGGCTGACACAGGCTCTTTAAAGGGACATGGTCACCTAGTAAACACTAAAATAATTATTGTCAAAAGATACAAAATATTCTCTGAAATTGAAAGAGTCAGTTTAAAGAAAGAAGTACGGAAAATTTCATGGATTACGATGAAGGATTGCCGAGATATGAGCGAATTAAGATGGCAAATTTGTATGTTTGAAAAAAGATTGAGGTAAACCGATTTCAAAAGAGTCGGATTTCCTCATGTAAGCTGTAATTACAATCCGCGAGTATCTTTGCAATCCCACATGGAAATGACCTCAAATTTTCACTATATCAAGTTGAAAGCATTCTTTACAAATTTGAGTTGTTATTTTTATTATTTGTGATGTTATAATTTTGATGTTTTCGGTGACCATGTCCCTTTAATGATATGCGACGCACAAAAATCTCGTGTCGTGACGGGGCACGATATAAAAGACCGCCAGAGTGTTGGGGGTAACCAAACATTCAGCGGTCCCTCTCTTCGCTGCCGATCGTACCTCCTGCGGTGAATTCACAGACGTCTACTATTTTCTCCACCAGTACGTAACAACATGTTCTCAAGAATAGATAAGAGATTATCCCTAATTGGCAAATGCGCTTATTTTAGGGACTATCCCTAATCTATTAGTCCGGCGGATTAGAGCAAATTTTCGAGGAAATTGCGCATTTTAGGCTAAAGCCCTAATAGTTTTCAATGATAGTTTTCAATGTATTTGCCCCCGCAGGGTTTTGGCCCAGAGGCCAAAACCCGAGGAGGCATTATAGAATCCCCCGCGTAAAGAGAAAATATATAGAGGATATTACACGGTGGTGCGAAGATATGAGTTTTATTTTCGAGTGGCAAGAACAATATTTTACGAATGAGCGCAGCGAATGAGTAAAATATTGTTTTTGACACGAGAAAATAAAACTCATATCTTCAAGCCAGCGTGTAATTTTCTTTTTATTATATAGACAAACCAGAAAAAATATTCCAAATTGATTTCCAGGCACTTTTGTTTTGACCGATATCCTCACTAGTGAGGATATGAAAAATATGTCACTGAGGACCCGGATGTAGCTTCGTATGAGATCTACGAGTGGCGTATTTCCCAGTAAAACACTCGTGTCTATATAATAAAAGGGTATATGGTACATATGCCAGAAAAAAATTCGATTTGTCGGAGCAGGGCCCGCAAAAGGTCTTGGGTAACGTTTATGATTGGATGATCAGATCACGTGACTCGCAAAGGGCCCGCAAAAAGTCTTGGGTAACGTTTATGATTGGATGACTAGATCACGTGACTCGCAAAGGGACGCAAATTTATTTGCAAGAGCCTAACAAAGAGCTGTTCTTCGTAAGCGTGGGTTTGAGACCTACTGTTGTCACTGGCGGACAAAAATTATAAACATTCACAACAAACTGGTCGTGACATTTAATAAATCACCAAAAACTCTAAGGAGACGCTCAGCCGAAGTCAGTCAGTGCAATCCATAGTTCAGAATTAGCAAATGTTGAGCTGCTGTGGCTGTGTAGTCTAGAGAAAAAATTGAATGTTCACAAAGCTAAGAGCTCTAAACCTCATAATAGCAGTAATGCACTAGTCAATTGAAACCCCGGCCCCCCGACCCCCGGGACATAGCGGGGAATGTAACATTTGTGCAGTGTTACATTTTGTACTTTTTCCCGCCCCCGGGGAAAATGTTGCTGTTACAATCCCCTCCCCTATTGCCCCGGTGTATGGTACATTTTTTGTAGTGTTCCTACCTCAAAATGATCGGCGCCTGTGCGCTCACACCACAACATTCAACATATCCTCCAAGAGTGCAAAATCTCACCGAAGGGATAGCGACACCTCTACCACTCTCAATGAGAGAGATATCCCAAGTTTGATGGGTAACAGGAATGACGACAAATAAAAAAATTGATACACGGATCGTCGAAAATTTCGAAAGCTGTCGCAAATTTTCCATATTGGCTGCGATGCTAGCATAATTGCTTGCATACATTTGCAGCGCATGTAAGTACAAGAGCGTTACAACCCCGCTAAAAATCCCCGCCAATTTGGCAAATAGTTACTGTCCCCGTTCCCCCGGAGAAATCTGGCGGTACAAAAGCGTAATTCCACGGCCATGTCCCCGTTACTCCCCCGCTATGTCCCGGGGGTCGGGGGGCCGGGTTTCAATTGACTAGTGCATAAAGCATTCAAATGGTTGCTATTGACATTGTGCTTAACAATAGGTCAACTCTATAAAATCCTCTCTAGCTTTCGCTACGAAAATGTGATAATTTACCGACGAGATTTACTTTTCATAAGTTCACAAAACTCAGAAAGAGGACTTTATTATTTTATTTTATTATTTTATTATTATTTTTTGCATCAGCACAAAGGAGAAGTAGGCGTTTTTGTCTTCTTCCGATGTGTGCGCTGTCTGCTGTGTAATGGTTGCGGCTAAAGTATCTGTTAAATTAAGTTCTATTATAAGCTCTTTAGCAGCTTTAGGTGATAGCTGGTATAAAACGCAGATAAAGGTTATTAGGGAGCAGCGATTGAAAAAGAGCAAAAGGAGAGAAGTCGCGAAGCAGAGACAGCCAACGAGAGTCTAAAGTCTTGTGTTCTGTTCTCCGTTGTAAGTATTTCCGGAAAAGATCAATTGGCTTTAGGCTTTCGAAGTATTCATATTCATAGAGTTTTCAAACAAGATTTTTGTGCGCAAGTGTTTCTGAGTAAGAATGTGTATAATAGTCGTTTTGGAATTGTGACACAATAGGTTTCAGAAGAGTTTTCGGTATTTCGCTAGAGTTTCGTAAGAGTTTTGACGGCTTTTAGTACTTTTGGTTAGAATTGTTTGTAGAGTTTCGGCTTATAGAATTTCACATGTATCTTAACGGTTTTGTTAATACAACTGACAAACTCCAACAAGCTGATAACGGTGGGTTCGCGTGTTGTCTGAAACAGCTGTAAAAATGTTAATTGAATACTTATTACATCTGCAGTTTAAAAAGCACGGGGGCAGCTCTAGTGAGAACTATTACTAGTAATTTCTATTGTAAAACAATAGTCTGACTGAGGTTTGATGAAATTATTCAAGAATGACCAACAAATTCTAAAAAAAGATCGAGATAATTGGTACCTCATGTGTCAAATGTGTAAAACGAAGCTTGTCTCTAAAATTTTGGCGTGATATTTATTCCTAGTGCTGTGCTATACTCTATAAACACGGACGATTGAAGATTTCACCAAGTGCCGCAGAGCTCATGAATAACAAAGGATTCAAAGATGGCTGCCAATATGGCAAAACAATGGTTCACATTAAAACTCATTAAAACTGTTCTAGCTTTCGCTACGAATAAAATTTAGCGTGCCTCCATATCTTATCTTCAACAAAATACTGAAAACTATTAACATGCAAAGTCTGGAGCCAAAAGTGCGCAATTTTTACGCTAATCCGCCGGACTATATACACCGAATCGAAATATGGCTGCAAATTTGAATAGCAATTGTTCTCGTCTTACTAGCCTCGTGTTCACGTGGAAACACAAAAGCATTTTGACATGAATGAGAGGCTAGTAAGTCAAGAACAATAGTTATTCAAATTTGCTGCCATACTTCGATTCGGTGTATTCTTGAGAACATGTTTTACGTATAGTGGCTAGATTGCAGAATACCCAGCCCATCACTGGATATGGATGACTGCGGACTGCGGTGACAGCGTTTTTGTATATACCGTTTCCGGGAAACGTTGTCACCCAAAAAGCCTATAAGCTTGAAGCGCAAAGGATGATGGGGGCATTTAAACTGCTACTGTTTGATCTGAATTCAAACAGTTATCGCAAACACAGGTGAAATGATTAAATTTCAGTACATTTCCAAGCATGTTTGTTTCTAATATTTTACAGAAATTTAAATAAATCTTTACCCATACTCCCTAGCGCACCAAGCTTATAGGCTTTTTGGGTGACAACGTATCCCGGAAACGGTATATATTCAGTGATGCTGCAATCTACCCCATATATATATTATCCTCTGTTCTCGACACACCAGGAAACCGCTTTCACTCGCTTTCACTTGGCTGGCTTCTTGATTTCAAGTGAGTATAATCTGTAGCATTCCCTCTATAATTAGATTAGAGGGTTACATAATCCACGTATTCCGATACTTCGCGGCATTCTTATCAAAAACCTCACAAATATAAAGACCAAATCCCTTAAAAAGTTGGTTTCTAAAAATGCAGGGGCAGCTTAAGTGAAGTATTAAAGAACTATTACTAGTCGAAAATATTTGTCGCGTGATTTGTTTGTGTTCCTTCCGCCCGCTCATGTGACGCAAAATCCGATCCTTGAACCTGAACTGATGATACGTGTTGTGTTACACGGGCTCTTTTTACCCGGCATCGATCCATGTTGTGTTATGCAGATCACACTGAGTCCACAGAACGAACAGTCGCTTATTGCGCAGTCAGTTTTCTCTAATTAGTTCTCAACAGAAACTTTCTCACAGACGGAACGCGTCATATAGACAACAATTTGAAGGTCTAGTGCAAGCGCAGTTGTTCTCCTCGTCGTGTAGCACTTGGTAGGTATTAAGTCCGTAAAATACTGACACACACACGCTATGAAGTGTGGGATTATGTAAGTTAGAGTACATAGATCTGTAAATAATCGAAAGGGATTTTATATGCCTGCGGTTATCAAAATTCTGCGAGCTCTAAAGCAACAGTCTAGATAGATAGATTTTTATAGATAGATATGTAGTCTAACCGTGTTTCAGCGCGATTGCACAACACACTTTTACGCCACAAACATCCCACATGATAGCAAAGCTACCGGGTTGCCAGATCTTTTATATCGGCAGGGAACGATTTCCAACGACAATTAATTTTGTCAGGCTTTTGCCGGGCTTGAATAATCCCTAATAAAACATACACCTACCATTGCTGGTGCGCTTACGGAAATCTGAGAGATTTGAAGAAACTTTTCCTGGCCAATGATACTGGATACATTGCCCGATACATTGCAATCTTCGTTCAGTTGTTTATTTACAACAATAGGAGAAAAATATAGCATAATGATCGATTTAATAACCACCACAGTTATTAGTGGGCGGTGGTGTCATGACAGTGCAAATAAAATTCGGTGCTTTAAAAGATTTTTTGATCTCTGATGCTCAATCAAGCATAGCTAACTTCGTTCGTTTCTGCAAGTATTACAAGTGCCGTTTGACAAATAAAGTTAGAGTTATTTACCGGCTGGGAGGTCCGTATAGGGAAAAACTGTGACCGAGGGCTGGAAATGTTGACCTCGGCCTCCGGCCTCGGTTAATATTTTCCAGCCCTCGGTCACAGTTTTTGGCCGAGGTCACAATTTTTCACTATACGGACCGACCTAAAGCCGGTAAATAACTTATTTATTTTTTTCCAACTCTAAAATTTGATTTTTTCGAAGGAAACAAGCGCGCGCAAATGGTTACCGTGACCTTTGCAGCCCGGGGGGGTGGGGGGGGGGATACTCCCAAAACTTTTATACGGGGATGCTCGGCCCAGATTCTGGACCCCTTACCTTTCTTTATACCAATTTCAGAGCAAAAAAGGTACCCTTTCTTATACCAAAGCCGAAAAAGGTACCCCTTTCTTATACCAAGCCTGAAAAATCGGCTTTGTGCTCTGTAAAAAAGAAACGGTTTTGCTCTCGCGTTGCGGGTGAAAAACGGTGAAATACACACCCTTTTTTATACCAAAATTACAATTTTCCCTACTGTTTTTATACCCAGTCGAGCCTGAAAACCCTCCCCTTTCTTATACCCAGCCCGAAAACCCTACCCCTTTCTTATACCTCCAGCTTGAAAACCTACCCCTTTCGGGCCGAGCATCCCCGTATAGTCCAATATAGGGAGTACCCCCCCCCCCCCCCCCCCCCCCCCCCCCGGGCTTTGCAGCCGCTGGCGTCACGGCGATTTGGCGTTATATGACCTTATGTGAAATGCGAGATCTTTTACATGCCGAAATCTCTCAAATTTGGCTAATAAATAACCCGTTCAGCAGTTTCGATCACAAATAGCATGCGCTGGTTTTACAGTAACTTATTAAAAATAGCAGGGTTCGATAGAGAATTTATTGAGCTTTCCGTAGGTACCAAACGTGGTGTATTTCGATAATGTTTTGTGGTAGTTTTGTGGAATCTCCGCAAAGGGATCCACTAGTGCGGTATCGTGCGGTACAGCCTGAAAAGATCTCGCGGACAATATTTTCAAAAGTCGTAATTATGACGCCAGTTTAATAAAATTTATGTGGTAATGTCACAAATTATTACATTTACATTATCTTGATGTTAATTAGTTGGCTTTTAGAGAATTATCTACCAAGTTTTTGGAAGTTAATTAAAATTACTTAAAAATTGATAAAACATTGAGAATGACGTCATTGTGACGTCACAATTTGCTCCCACGTGACAAAAATAGGTGTGGTGATTTGTCTAAGGCTCATGGTCATTGTGTGAAAGTTTGATGATCATAGCCCCAGTGGTTCCAGAGATATAGAGGGGGGGCGGAATTAGCCCCCCCCCCCTCCCCCAGTCACAGATGGTAAAAAAAAGCCCAGTCTGGATAGGGTTAAGCAATAAAAGTACTTTCCGCGTGCTCTCTGGTTTCTTACAAACACGAGGGGGATGTTGGGAGAACTGATCAAAAGTTTTATCAGTTCCACCAACATTCCCCGAGTGTTTGTAAGAAACCAGAGAGCACGCAGAAAGTATTTTATTGCTTTTAGAAAATAACATACACACGCGCGACAGCGTTGCGTGACAATCGTGTTTCTCAGGTCTCTTACAAACACGCTTTTTAACCAATCAGAATGCGCACATTCACAATACAACATAGGTGTTATTTTCTAATATTAGTTCAAACAACTTCTCAAGCCTGCATGAAATCACCCAGGGCTGCTCAATCGTTTCATCGACGGAAGCCGAACCGCGGTTTGTTAGTTGGCGTAGAGTTCGCAAAATTGTGAAAATGCCAGTATAACTGTGTGACCTGTGTGTAATAGAGAAACTACAAGCGAAGCAATGCTGAAAAATTCACTGTGAAGTTTTATCTTTTATACTTGTAGCTGCAATCGTGCAATCATCTGGATTTCATCTGGATTTTACCATGCAGAGGTGGAACTCAACTGGTGCCCTGTTCTTGGGACCCAAGGCAGAAAATGGGAACCTCTTCAAGTCTTTAGCCATGGAAGCTTTTGAAAACCATTTCAAATTTAGAGAGAGGTATAAAATCGTTTGAAAACCATTTCTAGAGAGAGGTATAAAGTCGTCAACAGTATAGGCAGCAAACGGTGTTTTCAAATTTTAAGATATGCTCGCAAAATCTGGCCGTGGTGCTCGCAATATGCAGAAAGAGATGCTCACTTGCGTTGCGCGTTGTTTTAATTTCTGTTCTGCGAAAATCGTTTGCCAGTTTGTGGAAGATGCAAAAACTATTCACTAAGTTAATACAGATGTCTTGTATGACTTTTTTTATTCGTTTGCTCGCAAAATAGCTTAGAAGTGCATGTTCAATGCTCGCAGAATATTTTGACGAATTGCTCCTGCGGTGTTCGCAGGTCTCCGAAGAGCTGCAAAGAGTTCGCGCTCGCAAAAATATGGCCGTGCTCGCAAGTCTCAGCATTGACCATTTACTACCCCTAACAGTCTACTAAAGGCCGGTTTACACTTGCGATGTTTTGTTGCAATTGTCGCGGCGATTTTTCTCGCGCGAGTTGCAATACGAACTCTCTAGTGTAAACGAGATGCACTAAATCCGGTGCGATTTCTGTGCTCGCATTTCTTCAAATCACATAAAGTTGCAACTCGGTCGCTGCACTTACATTGTCATTGTACGTGCGAGAAACATCGCCGCCACTCGCACGACAAAAATTGCAGCAAAAAATGCAAGTGTAAACGGCCCTAAGCACTTGTTTAGTAAGCGTTCTACACCGCGGTTGGTCCAGTGTACTAAGTGACTCAGTACATGTCACATTTAAATTTCAATGTTTTTCTTCCCGGCAGCTTCTTTCCATCTGATCCAGCCTTCGTCACAGACGAGATGCGGCAGACTCAGACTTTCCAAGATACAGTAGAGAAGACAAGACACGAGTTACAGAAAATGCACAAAGAACTCGAAAACTCAGTGCCATTTTTCTCGCCGAGATACAAGGTACACTAAAGACAGAAATTCATTGATGTGTTGTTTTGAGAAGGCTCGGATAAGACAATAAACCATGATCTCGTATGACTTCCCTTCTACCCCTGTTCAAGGTGGACGCTAAAGAATCCATTGCACTCTCCGTAAGAGTAGGGTATTATCTCCTATAAATTAACAGCCCTCATGATTAAAAGCTGCGCGGCATCAACCCAAAATGCAGCCCGTAAAGTCCTTCAATCTCCCCTAGTCTAGTGGTCGTGTACTTTCGACCTCAATGAGACCCTTTTTTTAGGTAAATGAAACTGAAAAGAATTGAAAATGCTCACGTTGTACGTTTTCAGGGACACGTGAACTGGGACACCCTGATGCCAGCAAACTTGGCTTACATGTCCGCCATGATGTACAATCAGAATAACTGTGCACGAGAAGGCTCACCAGTCACTAGTAAATATGAGATAGAAGTCGGACGGGACTTGTGCAGCATGATCGGGTATGACGTCGACCAGTCCATGGGTCATATCGTGGCAGGAGGTAGTGTAGCCAATGTAGAAGGCGTGTGGGCGGCAAGGAACTTGAAGTTCTACCCTCTAGGGCTTTGTGATGCGATTAAGAATGAGGATGCTCTGGCCAAGGCCAGGTCCATCAAGGTGTTTTTGCCTCAGAGGAACAAGGAAGAAGACATGTTGATGGTCTCGAAATGGGAGTTGCTCAATTTGGATGTGGATGAGATTGTCAAGCTGCCGGCTAAGGTTAGTATACAACTATTCCCCAAGGGAGATGAATAGCGATGGATATCCTGCTACGACGACAAGAGAAAGCATATCAAGATACGAATACGCGCGGGTTACCTGTGGTTTGTCCCAGGCCCTTTGGCAGAGACAAAATCAACATGGCGACCATTAGTACGATGTTTCTCGAATACCTGCAAGTTTTAATTGTTTCTGCTGTTTTCGCTTAAGTACTTACAGTCCTTTCAAATAAAGTAAAGGGGAATTCCTAATAAGGAAGGCGGCAAGTCGACTCCAACGTTTGGCTACAAGTCTTGATATGATGTGACATTCTTACAGTTCGCTGGGTGATTTTTTCGAAAAACACTAAAAACAGAGGGAAATATATAATTCTCTAACAAGTTGAATTGGCGAAACTCTTGTAGCTGACCAGATATAAGCTTAACTGATTGGCTAATAAAAGTTGGAGTTCTCTCACGTGATTCTCGTCCAGAACGTTTTATCCCGTGACGTTGATCAGACGCGAAGGTAGGAAGTGACAACGAACTCTACCGTAGCGGATGAGAATCAGCCTACACTCCACAGGGTACCCGACTAACTTTGTTTAGGCCATGATAAGCGTAACGTTGATCAGACGCGAAGGTAGGAAGTGGCAACGAACTCTACCGTAGCGGATGAGAATCAGGCTAAGATGATGTTAGGGGCGGTAATAATGATGATGACGTTCTTTCTGTGCTTTTACTAGGTTGCCCAAACCTGTGGGTTTCCTCCTTCATTACTGTCCTCCCTACTAAATGACTACATGTACGATTCCATCGGATCTTATGACTTCTACCAGCGACACAAACTGACTCGAAGTCCCTGCTGTCTTGGGACAAGCTCTGCGCATATATCTCTCTCCAAGGGAAACACTATTTTAGGGCTTGGAAAAAAGCATCTTCTAAGAGTTCCTGTAGACGAAAACGCAAGGATGGATCCTAGAGGTATGAATGTGTTTGTTAACAGCATAGATTGTGGCCCATAGGCCTAATTTAGACTGCAGGGTCAACCTGCTGGAACCGAGTTCACTTAACCGATACTCTGGGGACCTGGGACTGCGGAGCAGAGGTTAAAACGCTTTGCGTCGGCCTTGAAGTGACCCACGAGCCTCTGACCTCCAGGTAGGGTTTGATTGGATTTTCAAGGACAAGGGGAGGGGGTGTATTCCGATCTCCCGAATATCCCCCTTCTACGCATATGGTCATGGTTCTGGAAACGCTTTGTGTGTTATTCCAAGGCTCCAGATTGGATATCAACAATTAAAAATTTCTTTCATATGTTTTTAATGGATGTCCTAAATTGCATGACCGACCTCGCGTGCACTTTGGGAACTCTGACACCGCCTTTGCTTTCTTCCAGCTCTGCGAGATTTGCTTGAAGACAAACTGGCGAAACAGATCCCAGTGATCAGCGTGGTTTGCATCATGGGAACAACAGAGGAGAGCGCAGTGGACCCCCTGACTGACATTCTCACCATACGGAGGGAGATGAGACAAAGAGTAAGAAGACAATGTATAAGATATAATTATCTGCGATATCTGAGCCTTATTTCTCTTTTCACAGTCATGCTAAAAAACTAAAGTAACACGTAAAGACTAAGAAATTTCCTAACAAACAGTAACTTCCAAAATTAATAGAATAAATTTCCATCACACTTGAATACCATTATTGCCAATAAAAAATGCAAAAACGTTTCCAGCAAGAGGTTTGTTTGCTTTTGCTTTCTTGTTGTTAGTCGTTTGCTTTGTAACTCTTTTGACCATTTCCTTGTTTAGGGCGGTTTCTGACTGTCATGAGTAATTGGTATCCTTTTTAAATCATTCCTATAGGTTTTATTCAGAATTGGTGTAATTTCTTGACGATTGGTTACACTACAGTCATATGAAATTCGCTCTATTAATCTTAGGGACTCAACTTCGCCATCCACGCAGACGGCGCCTGGGGAGGATACTTCTGCTCAATGCTCCGACTTCCATCATCATCTACCGGACCCGATGAGGACGCCTCTTGGCACGTGCCTACCTTGCCTCTCAGCACTTACACTCAGGCCCAACTCTCCGCCCTACAGCACGCAGACACTGTTACAATCGATCCACACAAAAGCGGATTTTGTCCTACCCCGGTGGGGCAATTTGCTACCGGGATAAAAGGATTAACGGTTTCTTGGCAGTGAACAGTGCTGTGAATTATTACCATGGAGATATTATGCTTGGAAATGTTGGTATCGAGGGCTCGAAACCTGGTGCTGCGGCGGCTGGCATCGTGATGGCGCACAGGGTGAGTGTGTTTTCTGCGAATATGCGCGGGCTACCTTTGGTTTGTCCCAGTCACTTTGTCTGGGTCAAAAAAGACATGGCGACCAAGTTTTGATGGATGTTTCAGGGTTTTATTTTCGCTAAAATATGAGAAAATGTACTTACACTATCCTTCCAAATAAGGTAAGGGGGATTCCTAATACGGAAGGCGACAAGTCGACAACGTTTCGTAACAAACGTCTTGATATGCAAGTTCTGTTTGCGTCCGGTTCCCGAAAACCAAACTGAAAAATCACATCCCGTGCGGTGTACATTAAGGACTAAAATCCAGTAGGTGATTTAATTGCATGTTTTTATCGTTCTGTTTAGGTTGTTGGTCTCCATCAAAATGGTTACGGCCAGCTTCTTGGGGAGTGCATGTTCACGTCGAAGATTTTATACTGCATGTGGGTGTGTTTACCCACGTCTAAGGACCCTTTCTTCATCGCACCGACAAAACCTCTTCCTCCAGATCGGACAAGAGAAGAGCACATCAAGTTTATGAGGCGACACATTATTGGCAAAAAGAACGCAGAAATCGCCAAGGCAAGTTTACTTCCCATTTTCTTCGAAGTAATATATTTTTCTTCGAAGTAGTTTAAATAACGACAAGGACGACGATGACGGTGGAGGTGGCGACGACGCCGGCGGCGAAAATGACGATACAGGTGGTAAAGGCGTCGGCGACGATGAAGGTGTTGAAGGCGCCGATGAAGGTGGCGATTAAAACGGCGATGATGTCGGTGCTGATGGTTGTGTGGTGATAAAGATGTTGTTTTGATGACATAAACTATCGTCATCGCCGTCATTTTGTACTTATAATGGAAAGCACGATCTAAAATTTACATTTTGAGGGTGATTCCTGTTTTATTTTCTGCAGTATTTCGGTAGCATCCAGCAGAAATTGTCTAAGAAATGTATTTGGAGTCGTATACGGTATATTTGTAATCGCTGGTTTGCGGCCATTGCAGGATCACCTTCCACCGGGAGACAGTGTGTCCGCCAACCTTCTTGGGAGAGGAAAAGAACGATATTCATTCGTCTTTTTTTTTCAGAACAAAGAGGCCATGGATTATCTACGTGAAATTGGACCAGACACCCTCGTTCCCTGTTTCACCTTTAACATAAAGGGCAACTCTGACGTGAACTTGCTGAACAAGATGGTGGATGTGATCATGGAGGACTTGTGCCCTTCACGAGAGAAGGATGGAGAATCATCAAGGCTCCCTATGGTTATCACATCATCCACGTACAGACACGATCCGAAGAGTTCCGCGCTATCGAAACTGAAGCGACGATTAGAGGTGATGCTAATTCAGAAGCGCAAGTAAACATCATTCACGCACAGACACGACCCGAAGAGCTCCGCACTGTCAAATTGAAGCGAGGATTACTCTGATTACTAAAAATGCTGTGTTATTCTCAACAGCTTGATCCAGAAGACACGACGGGCGTTCGGTACATCATTACGTCCTGTATGGACCCACAAGTTGCCGGTACCGGGGAATTACTGAGTGAACTTGCTCCAATTATGAGAAACGCTATTCTGAATGCCATAGGAACGGTAAGGCTCGAGGGTCTGACTCATAAATAATGCACTACGCCAAGCCTAAAACGCAGTTAACCCTTTCACTCCCAGGGCCGAAATAGCACTTCTTCTTACTCAAAACGATACACTTCCTTGTACACTTGATGGGAGTATTTGGTGCTGTATCTATTTCTCTTCACTCAGTGGATGATTCATGAAATTCTTAGCCTGCGAAAGCCACTTAGCGCTCACCGAAAGAGGCGTCTGTGAGCTCAAGCCAAACATTTCATACTCATGACGTACTTTGACCAGATCTCGCAGACGAAACCGATCGGTGGCCAGTTAGACGTATTTGCATCTTCTTTCATATTTTTTGAATTCCTCATTATTACATGCTTTTTGTTATATAACAATTAAGACAGGTTATTTTACAACTTCGAGCAATGTTTGGCAAAAAATACTGTTACTCAATGATTTCTATCCTAATTTGTAGATTTGATGTCAATGGTGATTGACATCACCATTTTAGGTGCGAAGAATACGTCTATCTGTAAAAACTAAAATTTATTTTCTCAGCTTCCTCTGGAAATTTTTTACCGGCGCGATAATACACGAACACTGCCATGAAGACCTTTGAAATGAGACTAATTTCGAGTAACAAGATTTTTTGCCGCTTTCTGGCAAAATTACTCGAAGTTCTAAAATAATCTGTCTTAAATGTTATCTAGTTATACTGGCTGTCAAGAGAAATTTCTCTTGTGGCCGTGTAATTCTTTTGACCAGATTTGGGTAAAATACGTCATCAGTATGGAATGATTGAGCACGCAAACGCCTCTTTGCGAGGGTTTAGCAGGCTATGATGTTCTCCTCTCTTGTTTTCTTGGCAATACCTTGGTATACATTGTAGTTGTGGGAGGTTTAAGGTTGATCGCCTTTTGGCGTGAAAGGGTTAAAGAACACAGACGGAGTTGGCTGGGACCATCTTCAGATACTTACTAACACTAAAAACAGGACATAATGGGCATGGCCGCCCAGCGCCGTTGAACATCGCAATATTTTTCTCATCAAACTGCATGCAGACTGTACGACTATATAAACTGTTGATTTATCGTATCTGGTGCATTGATTTTCCCTAATTCTCTTCAGATCACCGAGCGAAAGAACCACCACGATTTCATCGCAACTGGGTTACTTAACAACGAGAACCACCCAAGACAAGTGATAACTTATTACGCCAGTCAATTCGCCAACTCATCAGCCCAGTACTGCGCTGTCGCCAAATTTGAATTCTGTCGAGACGAAGATGCGAGCATATTTTCAGCAATGTGTTGTGATACGGAGCCAGTTGTTCTCCGCACAGTTATGTGTCATTCGCTCCGTGATCTGCTGTTTGACAATGGACGAGAAACTGCAGAGGGAGAATCAAAATCGTCGTTTGAGGTACGTTACTGTCGCGCCCAAGTATGGTTTTCCGTATAGCCCTTCTTTGTGTAGGAAAATCATAACCGTGAAAGAGGTTCTTACACCACAGGGAATTTCTGCAGAAACCCGTCCATGGGAAAAACTGAATTTCCCAAGGCACACGCATGGGAAGTGTCGGAATTCACATGGATAGCCTTTGGAAATCCGAACACTTCCCATTCTCTACCATGGGAAATTCAGCTTTTCCCATGGATGGGTTTCTGCAGAATTTCTTGTGTACGCGGTAGCTGCGCGATCTCAAAATTCACTGTTGCGATTGGCGATTTTACGCAAGAAAACTGTAATGTTAATTTTCTTGAACTAGAAATTGAACATTCGAGACAAGGAAGTCAAAGTATAGCTTAGAACCATTTTGTTTGATTTGGCAAAATGGGGAGGGGGGGGGGGCATTGAATTTTGAGGTCGCGTAGCAGTGCATACAGTGGTAATTTGCATAGATTTTTTATATCATTCCTTCCTTTTCTCGACATTTAATGATTCGTTTCAGAAGTTCTATCAAGCACTCGACAGTTTTTTTTTTAATGATTTCCAAACATCTCGAAGTCTTTCAAAAACTCAATCGATTGTTGATTCAATTGCTGTTTCGCCAGGTTGACTGCTACATAGGTCATCCTGTGGAAGGCAAGACACCATTCCTCAGGGTTCCCGTGAGGGTTGTAGACGTACCCAGATTTGAAAAGCTAGAGCCAAGTGTAGCTAAGTATCCTGACACTAGCAAGTACTTCCTGTATGGTCATGACGACAAGGCCTACATTATGCACATCCCAACCAAGCAACCGGACTTTCTACAGGTAAGACAAAAGCGACTTTTTAAAGATGCGGCAACGAGAACGATAACGTCAAAGAACAATACACTTGATTGCAGAGTACAATGCTTGCACGTGCAAATCCATAAAGTCAAATACATTTCAACCGTTTTCTTCGGAACTGCAACGTGAAACTGCCATGTTTTACGCTCTGGTGAGAACGGGAACGCGGATGATGATTTTTGTTGTATTTTTGTATGATATGATTGAGAATGGACGCGAATTTTCTGTTAACAAGGTTAAAGTGTAAACGAAAATTGTAAACGTTTGATGAATATTGAGAAATGTGAGTGAATTTTAGTGAGACGTCGTCGCTCCCGTTGTCGTTGTCGCATCTTTAGTAAAAACTCCCTAATGGTCTAGACGGCCCCAAGGAGAACAATTTCACAAATAGTATCCCATTATAAACGTTGTTATAAAGTGCCTATTACACGAAATCGATTGATTTTAACTACCCTTGGTCTCCCGGGAAACATTTGAGATCAAATAGACTCAACGATGAACATGATGTTTCCACCGAGAAATATCTTATGACAAGGATGTAGTGTTCTTTGTTGGGAGCACGGTTGGCGCAGCGTTACGGCGCTTGCCTCTCCCTGTTGTCACCTGGGTTCGAGACCTGGCCTTGGGCATTAGGGATCTCTTCTGCTTGAGTCAACCCACTACGATTGCTAACTTTTCAACGTGATCAGTTCCTGTTTTGATTTTCAAGCGATCAAATATTCACGCGCCGAATGCAATGAGCCGTGCCACTAGGTCGTTACCGCTTTTTGCATTCGTTGCGTGAATATGCAAAACGTGTACCTAACACACTATACATTCTCAACGATCAGTTGGCCTTGGGCATTAGGGATCTCTTCTGCTTGAGTCAACCCACTACGATTGCTAACTTTTCAGCGTGATCAGTTCCTGTTTTGATTTTCAAGCGATCAAATATTCACGCGCCGAATGCAATGAGCCGTGCCACTAGGTCGTTACCGCTTTTTGCATTCGTTGCGTGAATATGCAAAACGTGTACCTAACACACTATAAATTCTCAACGATCAGTTGGCCTTGGGCATTAGGGATCTCTTCTGCTTGAGTCAACCCACTACGATTGCTAACTTTTCAGCTTGATCAGTTCCTGTTTTGATTTTCAAGCGATCAAATATCCACGCTCCGAATGCAATGAGCCGTGCCACTAGGTCGTTACGACTTATTGCATTCGTCGCGTGAATATGCAAAACGTGTACCTAGCACACTATAAATTCTCAACGATCAGTTTAATTCCCTCTTGTAGCTAATAGAACTGGCAGGGGTCCCAGACGACATCACACCGGTCTTGCTCCAACACGGGATAGACCTGTACCTTCACCTTAGGGGGTGCCCTAAGATGAAACAAGGACGACTCGTGGACCCCCTGGAAAGACTTGAATATGTAGTGAACTACAAAGGGCAAAATGGCCACCCGCGACGGACAATCATCAGGATTGGCAAAAAGCTGTGGTTTGACAGCCGGACCATCAACAATGCTGGGCGAAAGGTTTGATCTCGTTCTCTGATCATTTTGTTTCCCCCGTAGCAGAGTTTATATAGCTAAGGGGTCGTACAAGCATGGACAGTACTTTGGAATGCTTAAATATGTAATAAAAATTCAAGGTCTTGAAAGCACTTAGAATTAATCCTTGAAAGTGCTTAACTTTTGTAACAGCTTTGTCTACGACAAAGTTGAAACCGAAAATTTCTCTTAGGAATGGCTGTATGGGGTAGGATCGATAAGAGGGTGGGCAAAAAATGGGTAAAAGGCATTATCTTGCAATCGAAATAGTCATTGAACTTTCTAAAAAATGGCCTTGAAAAGTCATTCAATTTCATCTTGAATTCCCTAAAAAATTCCAAACTTCATGGAATTTCCCGCCCAATACGTAAAATATTTTCTCCAAACTAGCCGTCAATATGTTGTAGCATTGCCGTCTCAAAATCGTAATTTGTCTTTAATTTCACCTAGATGTCGCAACCGGTGTTAATGAGGAGTCTAAGCCAAGAGGAACGATGTCTCTCTCTACAACAACTGACAAGAGTGGGCATGCGCAGAAGGTTACTAAGCATGTCTGAATGCCAGTGAGCTACCATTCTCGTCCCCAGACCGTCCTCGCTCCGCTGACCCCGCGGGGAAGACCTTAAAATTAGTTGTAGGCGTAGAGGCCGACTATGTATGTAATCAGCTAGCGTGCAGTGTTTCACTTTTGTGTGACGAGGGCAACTGAGATAAAGAATATTGTATTGCAATGTATTGTAGATTCGCGAAAAAAACGCACTTATCTCATATTTCCCTTGTTTCCAAAATGTGAAAAGCCTCGTTGCGTAAACAGAAAATCTTGGCTGTTTTCTGAAAAGGATGAAAACTATGAAAGGTTTGCCAAGATCTTTGTAGATAGCGTGCATAATGGGTACAACTGAGAACTTTAGGTTTAGAGAGATAATATTATTTATTTGGTGCTGGCCTTGGCCGAGTAGAGGTGGCTATCAGCTGTCAAGCAGAATAGAAGTAGTAAAAATAAAAAAATAGAATTCCGTAGTCCGCTACGGAATGGACGATTCCCATCTATAATATATGCGCGCCACCGCATGACGGTGAATTAGTGACAAACAAACTGTAAAGAAATGCGTCTGTACAAATATAGCGGGTATTTATTTGTATACATACAGATACAGTAGATTATGGGATTAAGGAGATTGGGAGGGGATTGTTATTAAGGAATCTGTGTTGAAATCAAAAGCCTGAAGAAATGTGTAGTTACAGTTGTGTGAAAATAGCTTTTCAAGCGGTGAGTCTAGAACCTGGATTCAAGGACGAAGCAGTGGTAGACTTGAAGGCGAGGGAGCCACAGGGAGACCAAGAGGGACACTATCGGACATCCATCAAGAAATCGTAATTTTAGCAAAATGTGGAAAAATAATTATTTTGGCAGAGAAATTTCAAATCAACTTTTTTAACCTGCGAAGCATACACGAGGAAAGAAGGAAGCCCTCTCTCTCTCCTTCACTTGGCGCTTGCCACGCCGTGTAGGTTTAATTGTGAGGAAATGATATGCAATGTCGTGACAATGTGCAGAATACGCTCCTAACTTTTGAAAGACATTATTATTATTAATATTAGTGTTTCTGTTTTTAGCGCCAAACGAGCTAACGCTATCTCACATACATAGTACTAGATGGAGACTTGTATTTTTCACAGGAATCATATGTTTAATCTAGGCCATGTTATCACCAATTGTGAATATCTTATCAGTTATTCCATTTTAAACTATTGTTATGTCATTGTAAAGTGATTTTTAGTGGAAGTGGCGCTATATAAATTGATTATTATTATTATTGATTATTATTACGTAGACTCTTAGTAATGGACTCCTGGATTGTGGGGAAATGTTTCTATTTTTAGCACCAAACGAGGATACGCTATCTCGCATACATGGTACTAGATGGAGACTCCTACTAATAGACTCCTGGTTTGTGTTGAAATTGGTTTCTATTTTAATAATACACATGAAAATTTTTCTGGATTCTGATTGGCTGAGAGCAGTTCGGTGCCAAAAAAGGTAGCAAAGTGCCAAAATAGTTAACAAAATGCAAATTAGCTTTTGAAATGCTAATGGGCTGTTCCATAAAAAAATTTGTACCCCCCTATCGAGGAACTCCAAATTTTCAGAAAAAAGTTCTACCCCTGTGGAAATTCCAGACTTCTGTACAACCCTTGTGGAAATTCATTCTCTTGTGTGCCTGTGGAAATTCCACAGTTGCAAATTAATACCCTGTGGTGAAATTCCAGGGTAAAATGGATGGTCCTGTGGAAATTCCAGGGTCAAAATCGCTGACCCCGTGGAAATTCCAGGGTCACAATCAACAAACCCTGTGGAAATTTTCCAGGGCCAAACACAGCGACCCTGTGGAATTTCCAGGTTCACCGATAAGGGGGGGGGGGGGTACAATTTTATTTGGGAACAGCCCAATAGGATTACAACATATTTTGATAACATAGCTTTATCATGAAACTTTGGTTTTTGTTCATGCTCAAGTTCTGTCAGGTTTTCAATCAAGGAAAAATGCGTGCGGCTTGTTGAGTTTGTAAGCAGATTTGTGAATGATTTGTGTATTATTAAAAGGAAATCATACGACTTTTCTCGTTCAATTTGGAATTATTTACACTCGTGGGTTTTTCAAAAAGCTTGATACTTTTTGAAAAACCCACTCGTGCAAATAAATTCCAAATTGAACTCGAAGTCGTATGATTTCCTATACTTAGCACCATACTATACATGTTACTAGATGGATAGTACGCTCCTGACTTGCGTTTCCCCTATGAAGACGTGCGCAATCAGCTTGAAGGACTCCTCAATGGCAATGAAAGTCTTTATTTTTAAGCAAATCGGTATTCACAATTGTACTTCATTATTACAGGAAGTTCTACAATCAAGAGGAAATATATATCTAGGAAGAGAAGCTCCTACAATCAGCGACAAAAGGTTTCGACTACAGATTTCCTAACCCTGCCGTTTTTACTAATCACCGCGGGCTGCCTAGTCTCCCTCGCATCCGGGCTTTCTGTCGGTCACGCAACGCTTCCCTCCCGTGCAACATATCCACTTAACCTCACTTATGGATAATCCATAAGTATTGATAGCACCTCCATATATGAATAATCCAGAACTCAAGAGCATGGTTATTTGACATGCGCAATGTCCCACATGGTTGTAGGTTGCCGTAGTACACTTGTATCGTGCGCTCTGGAAAGGATGCAGTGGGCGGGGGTTCTGGGGCTGTTTTTTTTTTTTTTTGGTTCGGACAATTTTAGAGTGTTCATACATACACATTGCTTCGTTCTATTAGAGTTCATTTACACACATTGCTTCGTTCTATTCATAGTCTTTTATAGAACGAAGATAATTGATATAATACAGCTACCCTGCTCTTGAGTTCTGGATTATTCATATATGGAGGTGCTATCAATACTTATGGATTATCCATAAGTGAGGTTAAGTGGATATGTTGTCCCGTGACCGTTGTGGGACCGACACAAAGCCCGGATGCGAGGGAGACTACGGGTCGCCCAGTGTATTAACAAACTCTACCCAGGTCCTTTGGCCCAGATACAAAAACAAAATGGCGACCAAGAAATTTCTCGAACACCAGCAAGTTTTGGCGAATTCCCTGCTATTTAACAATTAGACCTCAAGGCCGAATGTGCTATTATGAATAGACCATGAGGCTGAAGGCCGAATGGTCTATTGATATCATAGCACATGAGGACGAGAGGTCTAATTGTTTTAGTATAAACCAACTAGTTGGTCGGTTTTGGCAATGAATACCATTATTTTATGTTGAAAAAATCAAGTTTTCTTGCGAAGAAAGGTGGTGGTTTTGCCAGGTACGGTCTATCACTAATAGACCATTAGTAGCTCAGCCAATCCGAATGCAGGATTTGTAATAGACCATTAGCTGGTTTATACTAAAAGCGCTATTCACTGTTTATCAATATTGCTATTCTAATGCTAATGTGCCAACCGTAGATTGAATAGCGCCCTTTGTTCTGTGAACCAATCGATCTCTGGTTGGCACATTAATAAGAATGGATGACGTCAGCGTGAACAGCGCTATACTAAGATATGAGGAAATATATTATTTACAAATCTTCCAAATAAGGCAATCGGGGTTCCTAATAAGGTAATTTTGCAACAGCGCCAATTTGACAGTTTTTGGCGAAGTTTTCTTCCAGGGTGGAAAGCTATAGCTGGGTTATTCAACAACGTGGGATTTTTGTCTTTCAAAGAGGTTGATCATCAACCATCAACGAGGAAAGATGTCTGCATTTGTGCAATGTTCTCAAAATGTTTGTTGCTGATTGCAGTTACTATGGTAAATTTCTATCGTTAATAATACAGATATTTGTCATCGTAAGTGTCAATCAATGCAGGAGTTCATAACAGGTCATTCTCCACAACATCGCCAAAGTGACGATCTTTTGATGTTGTTTTGGCAAAAAGGAGCAACAGCTTTTGCGGTTGACAATTTTGGACGCGGTTCCAACTCACAGGTTATGGCACATCAGTCACAATATCAACATGATACGCCATATCAGCATCCACGCGATATCAGCATGTCACGCCATATCAGCATGTCACGCCATATCAGCAAACAAAGTCCATCAAAATATTGACGATGCCTGACGAAAATAAGTGTTTCTAAAATAGACACTATTTCGGTTGCAGCAGAGGGAGAAAGGGATGGCTTCTTGGCTATGAACTCCTGCTTCAACTGAATCCATTTTAACGGTCTAGAATTTGTTATTGTAATATGCCTATATAAATCTTGGAGTCTATTCCTTTAGTGGCTCGACATAGTTTGAAGGAAAGTAGCCAACCTAATTGAAAAAATATATATATCAGTTTGATACTCTTGAAAAATCGACACAAACTTACCGGGACAGAAAACGGCGGGTGAATAAAGAGGCCCCGCCAGCGGACCGGGAGAGGGGTGCCCGGTGTTAGTTGTCACCGTTTCAAAATTGAATATGTCGCTTTTTCGGGACTTCTGTGTCGCAATTTTATGGCCGGGTTGCTTGTCGAAATTTACCCCCGGCAGAGCTCGACTAGGACTTTTTAAGGGGACATGGTCATCTAGAAAACACGAAATTTCGTATTGTCGCAAATTACAAAAATACTCTCTGAAGTTAACAACAAAATGCTAAAATCACCAACTATAAAAACAACATAAACTAGTAACGAATGCTTTCAACATGCTATGATGTAAATGTGAGGTCATTTCGATATAGGATTGCAAAGATATTCACGGATTCTAAATAACAACTGAAACTAGTAAAGAATGCTTTCCACATGATATGGTGTAAATGTGAGGTCATTTCGATGTTGGATTGCAAGGAAATTCACGGATTCCAAATACAGATTACACGAGGAAATGAATTCGCTAGATTCTTAGCAATCCTTCATCGGAATTCGTCGAAATTTTCCATACTGCTTCCTTTCAACTAACTCTTTCAATTCCAGAGAGTAGTTTTGTGCTTTGTGTTTTCTAGGTGACCATGGGCCCAACACCCGAGAATTCCACGAAAAGGGATTTCTGAACTTGTGGAACAACCTACTAAAGTTTCAAAACAACCTTTTCGGGCCCGAGAAATCTCGTGTGTTTCGAGAAACGGGCTGCCCTCCATGTACCTTACAAGTCGTGCTGTAAAAATTGTGCGGTACATACCTGGCCATCGCATTCGCCTTTCCACCATGATCCATCCTTGTTAAGAATGAGAATTTTAGAATTTTTCTGTGGAAATAACAAAGATGATATTAACAACTCGTTTTAGACCACAAACCGCTTGCAAGTTGCACTTGGGTGAACGTTCAGCCCACTGCCACAACTGAAAGTTTTTAATGGATTTTCACAGGAATGACAACTTTCTGCCCTGGTGTTGCGCGAAAATTGCACTAATCTCGAGCAATCAGAATCGCGAAAAGTGTGCATGTTTATGGTACGGATAAACACAAAGTTAATTGCAAAAAAGTCGGTTCATTCTAATCACTCTGTTCTCCTTCTTGCATGTGGTCTTTCCCTTCTCTCTGCATTCTTCCTGTCCTCATCTATCTACGACAGACACGCAATTAAACGGAGCCTGTCACGATACGCGCATGCTCCAGGAGCGATCACTCAGATTCATCAGCAAAACTAATTAGATCATCCTATCAGATGCCTATTTAAGAATATGTAAAGTTAAAAAGAATGGTCCGATGGATTTTGAGAGAAGTAGCGAGATGATAAACGATTGTTTTCGTGGTTTTCAGCCTTCGCTGGCTGATCATCGTTACGGGACGATACTTCTTTGTTTGAAATGCACAGAACAGCTCCGCAGTTGCGCGATAAGCTCCCTTTAAGTCGCGCTATGCTGTCCTGCCATGATGCCCTGTCATTACATCCATGGGGATGAGTTACGGATGCATCAAAATTAAGCTTAAACATTTGTTTTTTCTTACCTGCATGGAAATTTCTTTAGCATTTCTTGCTTGGTATGGATATAACGCCTTGGCCCAGCCTATCCCTGCCACAAACAGGCAAAACATGATATATCACTTCCAAGAGAAATGTTCTTCATATAGAAACAGCTGGCACAACGATATACCTTTTCCACTTGAGGGGGGGGGGGGGGGGGGGGGGGGGGGGGGGGGAGGGGCGTCCTGTGGTCTTACAAAAGCCTTACTAAAATATTTCGTTTTTCCCTTAAAGTGCTACTCAAGGCTGAAATTGTAATGGCTTATTTGATTGCACATTCAAAATAAGGAAGAATGCCGTTTATTTCGCGTTCATAGCTCTTTTGGTTTCAGAGATATTGAAGATTTTTACTTATGCAAATTAGCAAAAAATGACGTCACAAGAAGACAAGGGCAAAAGAGGCCAACAATGTTTTATGTATAATTCTGTTTGGGATAGTTGATAATAAATAAGAATGTGCAATCAAATAAGTCATTAAAATTCAGCCTTGAGTAGCACTTTAACGCACGAGCATGCTCTTGATATAAAGTCGCATAAGTGCCAGTGGTGATTTTTGAAATTAGGTGTATTCAACCGTTTCCTGGCACAACAATTAGAATTATAGAGTTATCTGGCCCTAGAGTTATCTGGTACTAGAGTTATCTGGTACTAGAGTTATCTGGTACTAGAGTTATCTGGTACTAGAGTTATCTGGTACTAGAGTTATCTGGTACTAGAGTAATCTGGTACTAGAGTTATCTGGTACTAGAGTTATCTGGTACTAGAGTAATCTGATACTATAGTTATCTGGTACTATAGTTATCTGGTACTAGAGTTATCTGGTACTAGAGTTATCTGGTACTAGAGTTATCTGGTACTAGAGTTATCTGGTACTAGAGTAATCTGGTACTAGAGTTATCTGGTACTAGAGTTATCTGGTACTAGAGTTATCTGGTACTAGAGTTATCTGGTACTAGAGTAATCTGGTACTAGAGTATCTGGTACTAGAGTTATATCTGGTACTAGAGTTATCTGGTACTAGAGGTATCTGGTACTAGAGTTATCTGGTACTAGAGTTATCTGGTCCTAGAGTTATCTGGTCCTAGAGTTATCTGGTCCTAGAGTTATCTGGTCCTAGAGTAATCTGGTACTAGAGTAATCTGGGTACTAGAGTTATCTGGTCCTAGAGTTATCTGTGGTACTAGAGTTATCTGGTACTAGAGTTATCTGGTACTAGAGTTATCTGGTACTAGAGTTATCTGGTACTAGAGTTATCTGGTACTAGAGTAATCTGGTACTAGAGTAATCTGGTACTAGAGTAATCTGGTCCTAGAGTTATCTGGTACTAGAGTATCTGGTACTAGAGTTATCTGGTACTAGAGTTATCTGGTACTAGAGTTATCTGGTCCTAGAGTTATCTGGTCCTAGAGTTATCTGGTCCTAGAGTTATCTGGTCCTAGAGTTATCTGGTACTAGAGTATCTGGTACTAGAGTTATCTGGTACTAGAGTTATCTGGTACTAGAGTAATCTGGTACTAGAGTTATCTGGTCCTAGAGTTATCTGGTCCTAGAGTTATCTGGTACTAGAGTTATCTGGTACTAGAGTAATCTGGTACTAGAGTTATCTGGTACTAGAGTTATCTGGTACTAGAGTTATCTGGTACTAGAGTTATCTGGTACTAGAGTAATCTGGTACTAGAGTAATTTGGTACTAGAGTAATCTGGTACTAGAGTTATCTGGTACTAAAGTTATCTGGTACTAGAGTTATCTGGTACTAGAGTTATCTGGTACTAGAGTAATCTGGTACTAGAGTAATCTGGTACTAGAGTAATCTGGTACTAGAGTTATCTGGTACTAGAGTTATCTGGTACTAGAGTTATCTGGTACTAGAGTAATCTGGTACTAGAGTAATCTGGTACTAGAGTTATCTGGTACTATAGTTATCTGGTACTAGAGTAATCTGGTACTAGAGTTATCTGTTACTAGAGTAATCTGGTACTAGAGTTATCTGGTACTAGAGTTATCTGGTACTATAGTTATCTGGTACTAGAGTAATCTGGTACTAGAGTAATCTGGTACTAGAGTAATCTGGTACTAGAGTTATCTGGTACTATAGTTACTGGTACTAGAGTAATCTGGTACTAGAGTAATCTGGTACTAGAGTTATCTGGTACTAGAGTTATCTGGTACTAGAGTAATCTGGTACTAGAGTTATCTGGTACTAGAGTAATCTGGTACTAGACCGTGGCAGTCTTACCTCGACTTTCCTGCTCCTCGTTGACGCCACAGCGCAAAGTTGTATCGAGGCCGGTGAAACTAACACCTAAGGTGTTCTCACGATAGTAGTCTATTAACTCCTGAAATAGAACACAAACAAACCATCAAAGGTCCTGTGTCCGAAGAGTGCGATCCAATGTTATGATCTGTTTGTTGTGTTGATCTAATACGGTGAGAAACTTTCAAAATATCACCATTAGTTTGTTGTTCTATGACTACATAACACACTTAAACGAGCTTGAGATCAAAGGATGGATCGGAATTCCATGAGATTTAAACGGATTGAGCTCGCTTCTTTTACCGTTGACTCATTTACATAGACTTTTATGGGTTGCGCGCGGCACCCTGATATATCATCACGAAAAGAAGTGACTGAAACACGGTACAATAATCATGTCATGATCTTAATTGGCTGATAGTCGCCCGCAAAAAGCGCGCTATTCTAGTCACGTGATCAATTTCAACCAATGGATATGCATTAAAATGTAGCGTTGTACTATAAAGTAGAATAGTAAGGGCCAAAACAGTATTTTGCGGTGGAATACAATTTTTTAGGCAACTCGAAGGCCACGGATGACGGCATAGCTTTTTCTGGTTTGCATGCGGACCAGCTGCGGTGAGTATAAGTATGTGGACCAACTTCCGGTCTGTATAAGTATGCGGACCAACTTCCGGTCTGAATAAGTATGTGGACTCACTTCCGGTCTGTAGAAGTGTACAGACCACCTTCAGGTCTGTATGAGTGTGCAGACCAACTTCCGGTCTGTATAAGTGTGCAGACTAACTTCCGGTCTGTACCGGTATGCTGACACCTAAACTATTCAAATTAGTATTTCTCTTTGAGGGTGCCAAAGAACCCTGTTCTAGACTAATAGAGAGAATTCAAAGCTTACCGGTATTCCAGTGAATGTTTTTGATTGTGTTAAACAGAACGCGCCGTCTTCGTACGGAATCTTGATGTGTTTGGCCGAGTTTCGAAATCTGTAACAAAAGAGCCCGCACACACTATAGAGGATGTTTTGGCGTACACTTGGGAGGTAATATCACTAGTCAAAAGTATAGTATCAGATTGGTAAAAGGGGAAATTGCGTTAAACCAGAAACATATAACTTACTCACTTATATGTTTCTGGTTAAACAGAACGCGTTCCGTACGGAATCTTGATGTGTTTGGCCGAGTTTCGAAATCTGTACGAGCCCGTACACTATAAAGGGTATTTTAGTGTACACTTGGAGGTAATTACGTCTCGTCCCCGGCTCGTCTCCTCGTGGGAGAGGCTCTGGTGACAGCCACTGACGAATGCGCGAGTTTTGATACAGAGCCGTTGAAGAGGAATAACGTTCTGCGCATGCCCTAACGTTCAAAATCAACCAATCAGCGAAGGCCCTCAAATGGATGTCCCAGAGCCTCCCGCGCGATCAAACGAGCCGGGGTCGGGGAGCCCTGGGTACGAGAATGGCGCGATAGATTTGATAGAGAGGAGGTGATGTCCGCGGCGCATGTCCCAGTGTTCAAAACCAGCCAATCATCAAAGGCTTTTCAAATGGCTGCCTCGCCCGCGAGGTGTCGAGCCGTGCATTCCTATCCCTAATGATATGCTCTACAGACCAGACAGGGCGCATGACGCAGCATAATATCACCAATGCCTACCTGACACTGAGTGCGTACTAATGATTCTATACAGACCAGACAGGGTGAATGACGCAGCATAATATCACCAATGCCTACCTGACACTGAGTGCGTACTGCCAGTTCTGTGACACTTTCCCGAACAAGAAAGGTTCCGTCTGACCTGTTGGTCATTTCGCGCTCAGCATCTGTCCGATCCATTTTACCAGCAAACCTGGACAAGAAAAAAAGACACATGCCCCAATTTCAGATGACTGTCTAAGGGAATCAAAGGCCGTTTTCACACTAGAGACGAACAAATCGTCTGGACGGACAAATCGTCTGTAGACGAACAAATCGTCTGATGTGAAAACGGGACGAACAAATTTTCAGACGAACAAATCGTCAAATTTGTTCGTCTGTTTGGCCGTCTAGGAAGACGAGTTTTCATAGACAACTTGTTCGTATAGACGAATAAATCGACTAAAGTCCGACCTGAATTCACACTAGACGTACAAAGGACTAACAAATCGTCAGACGATTTGTCCGTCTAGACGACTTGTTCGTTCTTCTAGTGTGAAAACGGCCAATTTGTGTTCTACATGTTCCTATTGGTCGAGTTCTGGGGTCTTTGTCTATCAGCCAATCAGAATGCGAAAGAAAAAACAAAACACGCGTTCCTATTGGTCGAGTTCTGGGGTCTTTGTCTAGTCAGCCAACGTTGAGAAGAAATAAAACAGTGTCTCTCGTTTTCTTGGGTCACGACTTAACACAAGTCGTACTTACTTCGAGTTTCGTCGTTGACTGAGTTTCGTTTCTTATTGGGCTTAGTGAGTTTACTTTGTGTTATTTCTCGGCACATTTGAAATACATTATCATTCTATCATCACCACAACCACTCCCATCATCATCCACCATCGTATCATCACCACGCCCCCCCGCCCTCGTAATCGCCGTCAACAACACATTGCGGTAGTGATAGTGCAGATTTCGTATGACTGTGAAAAGTGCCGCGACAAATTGTGCCGCGACGCGACCGTGCCGCGAGTACGCGATTTCATTCCGTATCTACAGCAGGCCAAGTTCCGTGCCGCGACCCGCGACAGTGCCGCGCCGTGGTTGCAGCACTTTTTCACAGTCATACGAAATCTGCTCTAACAAGCACGGCATGTCTGACTCACCAAGGAAATTTGACGAGAAACTCATTTAGATCTCCTGGTGCAGGTGACGGATGAGCAGGACTCCTACAACACAAAACAAAACAAACCTGAGCTTTGCAACCATTGGTGTCCGTACGTAAGGCATACGACAAACACCGGTCTAATTATGAGCCGTTCCTAATGCAAACAAGAAACGCTATTGCCTAAGTTCATACATACAATACAATACATACAACTTTATTTACGCACACGGAGAAACATCAGTCTATTACAATTGATAAACACAATAGCTGTAATAAAAAGGCTGGTGGTTTACGTGTTTGCCGTCATATGCATAGGAATGGGCTTTTGATTAAAACGGCGTATGTCGTAGGCCTAAAAGGGCTGGCTTTAGAAGGACCGTGTGCAAAATGGTCGGTAACGTCGGTCAGTACCGTCGCTCGAAATTACGTTGCGAATATATCCATTTTCAAGTCCTTATTATGTAGCGAGGGACTTTACTCTTCCGTAACGTATGCTGTGTATCTGTGACGTCGAGAAGCACCCTAAAAAGAAAAAAGTGCACCGCTATTAACTAAGATAGGTGTTCTTCCGTCAAAGACACTATCGTGGGATAGTTTGCCCGAGAAAATTCGCAGCAATTCGCAGAAAAATAAGCAATTATTGGATGAGGTTGAGCATGACATGGTGAGTTAGCCGAAGGCTGAGGCAGATAACACAAGGCTGAGGCAGATAACA